>JAWNPW010000084.1:0-14479 GCA_035078745.1 Diastata ussurica
CGGGACATCAGAATTCGTTTTAGAGGTATGCTTCCTTCGGCAAAGTATCTTATTTTGATCCCTAGAATACGATTTTCTTTGTCACTTGGGCGATTTTTAAATCGACCCGCCCTAATATACATATATATATATATCCGTTTCTATCATTAACACTGACATTCGTCGAGCTACTCACCCCTTTTCCATTTCTAGTCGAATTTGCAACAGCACCTATACCATACGAAAGAGGGGGAGAAAGAGAGTAAATGAACGGGAGCAGTTTTGCTTATGCCCAAGAAATTGAAAATTTCAGCAGTTAACTTTCGCTCTTGTATTTAAAATATATATAAATTGAGGAAATCAAATCATGGTGAACTGATTGAGTTTCTTATTTTCCAGATCAATTTATTTAGTGGCATAATATATAATAATAATCGTTCTCAATACAAATTCTGCACAGGCCGCGAAAGAGGTGTAAAGATAGTTCTTTTCGATACAACTTTAATGGCATAAAGTAATTGCAACATTGACTAGGCACCATCAAGTTTATAATTCCCGCCACATCACATTGAGTGACAACCATTTGAGCTATGCGTGTTGTATTTTATTCACAAATGGAAAGGACCTATACTTTACGGCCAAATCCGAACGGCTAATTTGAGAAGCTTTTCAAGGCATATCATTTTACTACTCGTAATATGTTGCCAGCACATCGACAAGAGGTGAAGATCGCGCAGAAAAACATTTCTAACATGAGAAAATTATTTTCTGTCGTAGGTGGAATTAAAACCCAGGCTTCGCCAAAGCTCATACTCAGTCGTACCCATACCCACGCATTAGCACACTAAGCTGTGGTTGCTGACCATCAAGTTTACCAACGATAATATTACAGTTCTAAGCAAATGTCATTAATAACGAATGAACATACATATGAAAAGTCCTCCAGATCCAGGCGATCTGTATAAGGAGCAAAGATTAAATTGAAAGCTCCACTCTACTGAAATCATTCAAAGAATTAGGTAAGTTAATTACTTATATCTTCAAGTAAGTAAGGGGACTTTCAAACATATAGATCATTAAACGGTTGGCATTTCATTGCCACTTTTTTTTACATGTGACAAATCATGATGGGAGGCGTTCGAAAGCACAACTCTAACGCGTGGAAAAAAAAAAATGCAAATTACTCAAAATATTTTTGAGTAGAATGAACTACCAACCTTGGTATACAAATACTAAGTTGGCAACACTGAACTCAAGCTATAAGGGCACCAGAGTTCTTTAAAGCTTTTTAACTCTACGTTTGTTTTATATTTTGTTGCGTGAACTATTTTTATTATTTAGTGTTTTGCTTTTGTTTAATTATAATAATTTCTTATGTTTCTTGATACGCTTGGATTCATGATGGTGGCAAATCATTTACACAAAAAAAAAAAAAAAACAAATGTTTTTTTAAATAATATACCGAAAACTAAAATTTAAATCGAAAATTCGGAAAATTGTTTTTGTTTATTGTCGAATTTCTTTACTGACAATGCCAACACAACAAA
The DNA here is from genome assembly GCA_035078745.1 of Diastata ussurica. NCBI lineage: Eukaryota > Metazoa > Arthropoda > Insecta > Diptera > Diastatidae > Diastata > Diastata ussurica. The sequence continues at coordinate 1,527 of JAWNPW010000084.1, forward strand.
CAGCAAAAACATTCAAAGTAAAAATTTTATGAAAATTTTGAGTTTCTTGTTTTGTGATTAATTATTTGGTTTTTGTTTTTCAAATCGCCATTCGTCGAAACACACCCAAAAAATAAAATGAATAGATTTTTATTGCGTCGTACTTTTGCGTTTTGTTTTGTTTTGTTGTGTTTTCTTTCTATCTTATTCTCAGCTTGTTAATTGACTAATATATGTATATTCGACAAAAGAGAAACTAACGATCTTCCGCGTGTTTCGGCGACTTAACTTGAAAACAAATTTGTCAAAATTAAAAAAAAAAGCAAGCAACTTGGGGTATTTTCGACAGTCCAGAAGCTAAGATGCCCTTCTTTGTTATGGTATGGGAGTTGTAATTTATTTTTACATAATTATATGTGTTAAGTTGGCATTACCCTCCTCCAGTCATACCGCTTTTGACTACAAAATAATATCAGGCTGTAAAATGGTATGAGTTTTATTTCAATTAGTGTGGTTGACCTCATTTTTGATCATTGGACTCTATATCTGATAAGAGAGATGAGCTCTTTTTTGACATTGTATGGAAGAGGTCTTTTGGCTTAGTCCAACCATTGATATTTTCCAAAACAAAAACCCTATGTCAAATGAAACTGTTCTCCCAATTTTTTAAAACTTTGTAGGTATTCGCTTCGCCGATATCGGTATGTGTAAATTATAGGACCTCAGATGTCTGATTCTCATTATGACAAACTAAAAATAAAATAAATCATTTTAATACACATATGAAAGCAATATGTATTAATAAAATTTTGACCAATATGCTAATGAAAATGCAAAACGTTTATCGAACGAATGGCAGAACCTAAATATATGCAATCTACAATTGCTAATTCAAACGAAGCTCCAATTAAATACTGAATTTTCAAATATTTTCGTTCTTAAATACAACAACTCAAACTAAATATTATCCAACAGTAAAAATAAGATGTATACATAATTATTCAATATATGTATAAGTATTTTTTAAATAAGCTCCAATCAGAAACTATATCGTTTCGTTTTCAATGTCAAATTACTAAATAAAAAAAAAAAATATATCAAAAGTAATTTGTGCGTTCTGGTCTGATCTAAACGACATCAAAACGGAAAGACAGCTTCAAGTAAAAATCTTTTCTTCCTCTCCATAATTCAATAATTAAATTTAATAATCTTTGCATTCAGCTGTTTTAAAAAAATTTAAAATCAGCTCCCACGCCCAAAACAAAAGAGAGAAAAAAAACAGCCACAGGCATATGGTAGTGCCGAAACGAAGATACCCTCTACAGTCATTGAATAAGTTTAAAAACAAATATTTTCATTTGTATGCGATGTCCAGTGGTCCATACCGTCAGTACTACTGTCATTGATAGTTTACGGACGTTTACTCTCGCTAAATTCCTCTAATAAGTTATGTATTCTCATATAGTTTTAAGGCTCTTCAAAGTATATAGTAATTACTTTGAGATTCTAATGAAAAAATTAGCCCAAAGCGAAAATCTAAAACTGATTCTGAATTTTTGAGATTAGTCTAGTGTTGTAACTAGGGGGCAATATTGGCTCATTTGAGGTAAGTATGTATTTGTTAAATTTTTTATTTTATGTGAACATGACTATTTACACTTTGATTTAAATATTTTTGGTAATGGTTTAGCTTCCAATGGTAATTAATATACTTAATTTATAGTGCGTACACTTAAAATTTTATTCAATCATAAACATAGTTGCTTCAAAAGGTTCCATATATGTGCATATATATGTATATAAAACAAACAGGCGTTCAAGTTGAATTTTCAGCACTGGCGTATTTATGGATCATCAGTAGAATTATATGGCGAATATTTTAACTCTTTAGCTCCTTTTTTCATGAGTCAATTTGGCCATTTTTTGGAAAAATACTAAAAATGTCCTTTGAAATAGGATCTTTAAAGAATAAAATGTTCCAGGAAAATATTCGTCATAAAATTCTACTATAGGTCTCTGAATTGAACTTCACTTGAACACTCAAAACTGAAAAAGGTAAAAAAAACGTGCAAAAGGGGGGACAACAAAATAAAATTAAAACGTAAACTTTCAAAAAGCTAATACACCCTCTACCAGAAAATAATTGAAAACACGATAAAAGCGTAAATTGTATCATGTGAAAGGTGCATATAACTCGTGTTCTTCGGATGACAGTCAAACACTCTAACCAAATATTATCCATAAAAGATGGCATATGTTAAATTAAGTGTGTTACAGTTCCATTTAAATTGATAATAATATTTAATTTTCAAATTTTCTCAGAAAACTGCAGAATTAAATCAATTGGGTTTTTTCTCTGGGTGGGGATAATAAAGAATTTTTTCATTTGCTGGAAGTTGGTTGAGAATCTAAAGTCGAGAGTAGAATCTTATTGAAAATGTCATGGACATCAGTAATTCAGAAATCAATACTAAAAAATTACATTTTTGTTTCAATGTCAGATTATATATAATACCAAGCAGAAGAATGCTTGATATTCGTTTATGGTTACAATAACGGAGTCAAGAGTTATCTTCATCTGTATCTACTGTATCTACTGCAAATATATTCTATTTAAATTAGCATTGCTTTAGATTTTTAAAATACATTAGTGGTCGTGTCATCTTCTTGTCACTTGTAAGTAGGAGAGTAAGATTCTTATCTGTTCTGATATAACCTCACTCGTTCCTGATTGTTATCTCCCCAAATAATCAAGTTTCTCTCGAATGCTTTCTTTGGAGTGGTCAGTTTCTTTGGTAGCTAAAATAGAAATGGATTTCAACCTGGTTATTTTGGCAGATTTCTTAACTATCGTGCAAATACATATTTTCCTTGAGATATGTTCACAACTGCAGAAAGTTTTTCTCTCAATCAGTCCACCGAGCGTATAATGAGCGTATCCATTTGATTTTAAGGCCAAAATGGAGTAGCCGGAGGCTCCACAAAGTATATCATATATTCAGCATATCAGCATCATCTTACGAATCGTTCATCCATCCGACTGTGAGTAAAAACTAAATAGGAGTACAGCAACTCGAACCCAATTTGGTATATAGTTTATTTATGTGCTCCACATCTGGAAGTTTTTGGATCGGACCATTTTTTCGGGTATCTCCAATACACCGATCTAGTTTTAAAAGCACTTATATCGCTATAAATCCTACCAAATACATTATTTTATTATGAATTTTGGCACATTTATCCCAATAAGTGATACACTTTTTACTGTTTTAATCGAATATTTGTCATTTCAAAAGAGTTGAGCAATGAACTTTCTACAAAATTTTTCAACAAAAAAATGAGACTGAAAGTTTATCTTCTAGATAAAATTATAGAAGTTGAATGGTATTAGGTAGTTCGTCCTAACCGACTATAACATCTGAAAAGAACTGGTTAATATTATATGACTTTAATATTTTTATTTTTGTATGTTATATTTGATATCGAAATACTCAAAATTCCGACAAATGTCAACAATGGCATAGGTTAAAATTTTAATTAAAAAACGTAAATTCAAGTTCTATGGTTTGAAAAAATGTAGCATCAAATTTTGTATTTTTATTATAATCAAGAACATTTTAATGCTGATGTATACATATACAATATATTTTTGCTCTTGTTATTGGCGGCGGTTCATACAAATTGACATTTGATTGCAATTTTTTGTGCACTTCAATAGTTTAATTGGCAGATGGGGGGACGATCTGATGAAGAATATTTTGATTGCTGTTATCGAGTGTGATGCTAGTGAACATAACAACATAAACTGGATAGGCAACAACAACTAGATGAAATCAACCCTGTAATGAATGAAATAAAATAAAAACGAGAAGCACTGTTTGAGTCCGAAAGGTCCCTTTACTTCGTATATTTGTTAATGACATATCGTCTGGTGAATGAATTTATCTAAAAACCAAAAAGACTACTTAACACATTCATCTTCTATATGTGCATCTGGACGATAGACTTTATTTCAACATCTCTAGTTGGACAATTTTTGTAAAAAGTTTGTTGCTCAACACTTTTGAAACTATAAATATTCGATTAAAATGGTGAAAAGTGAGCGAGTTTGCCAAATTTTATAAGAAAATATTGTAATATTGTGACTTATAGTCATAAACGTGTTTTTAAAAATAGATCTGTGTACAGCAGGTACCTAAAAAAAAAATTATACTGTCTGTGTACCAGATTTGGTTCGATTATCTCAGCTCCTCCTATCTAGATTTTGCTTACTGACGGGCAGGCGGAAATGGCTAAATCGATTTCTCTTTCTAAGCTTATTGAGAATATATATATTTTACATGGTCTCCGGTTACTTTTCTGTGTGTTACAAACGGGTTCATAAACTTAATATATCCTCGATGAAGAGTATAAAAAGTTGGATGCTCAATAATTTTCAAATGATAAATTTTCTATCAAATACTTGGAGAAACTTCATTTGCCAATTCATGGGGATGTATGATATTTAATAAATATCATCGGAGCGAAAATTTTCAAGACGCACCGTGGTGGTAGCGTTAGTTTGTGGGTGGCGACATATGATATTGACCAGTAAAGTCCTAAATGCTATCGCTTTTTAGGAGTTTCAATTATTACTTAACAGAGTAATGAAGCAGTCGATGTATATATTTTATGAAAAAAGTGATTCCATCTTTAGGTTTACCTGATGCACCTAAATTCAGATTGGACGCGATTAGCAGAGAACTTCGATCAGCACTTAACCGATTGCTAATACATAGTCTCTACTGAACGCATTTATGGTATTTAATTTATTTGAACCTTACTTAATTATTTATCAATTCACTAGCACACTTTTTTTCCGTGATATCTCAACAATACAGAATCAGCTGAAAGGATCATGATAGATTGAAAAGTAGCGCAGTAGTTGTACGCTATTTTTTAGGGTATTTTCCGGTAACGCATAGTCTCAGCGAATTTAAAACTCCAAAATATGTCTTCGTGTTGCTGTGTTCGTTGTCAAAGACTGGCCACTCCGATGAAAATAGAACCAAAAATGAATTTATGCATTTTAACTAAGCACAAATTATTTAAAGTTCTTCTAAAACATTTCAAACATTAGATTTTTTTTTTAACTAATTTGAACGCTGTCTTTGCTAACGCAGCTGATGACTCAATTTATTATACCAAATAATTTTTATGCAAAAATCGCAATAAGAAAAAGTCAGAAATGGTAAATAGTTTGAAAAGCGAATCACATTTTTCATGCAGCGCTGAAAATTAATTTAATCAATGAACAGAGCACGATAAACGAATATCCTTCAATCGACAAAAGCAAACAATCGGCTTACTCCACAACAACCCAACGCCTTAGCCAACAGCTCGTAAAAAAAAAAAAAGAAAACGAATAACGAATGAAAGTAGGGAAACGTATAAGAACAGGAAAAAACCAGCTACGACCTTCAGCAACATACATTTTCTTTTGCGCTTTTGCCTGAAGCGACATGCGTAGTATTTGCTGCACAGTATTATGTTGGTTGGTTCGTTGGTTACTTGGTGGGGGGCTATCGAGACAATTGGGCGTCAATGCCTTCAACATTTGGGCTTTACTGTCCGCTTTTACACATTGGCACATATTGTACATATTTTCATATACTCGCATTATCGATTTTACTGAGCATGGTGAGCGTGTAGGAATGTGTATACTACGTGTCTGTGTGAGTGTGTGCGTGACTTCGTGCGTTTAATGGATGTTTCCTGCGCCACAATGGCGGCATGTTGTCTTTTCTTCCTCATGCCACACAAAATCAATCGGCTGGACTATATTGGAGGTGTTTTTTGAAAATTTTACATGACAACTCTCTATTCATAATCAGACGAAAGATATAGTGTCGTATTAATATTACCGACGTATACTTTCAGGTATAGCTCCAAATTTTAGTCTTCGAACAGGAAAACTCTTATAAAACTCTTCTATCAATACGTTTGTTCAACTTGCATTTGATTATTTACTTTTCAACATTTTTGCAAAACATCAACAAGAATTATGTTATTATTTTCTTGTAAATATTAGGACTAGAAATAATATATAATATTTTATACTTATTGGAAGACTAAAAAGCGTTTGACTTGTAAAAAAATTGGGTTATATTTACTTCAGTATACGATATTGAAGTTATTCTATAATCTTTAAGGAATTAAAAAATGCTATAAATGTTATGAGCTATGGGAGTGTCGTATTGTTAAAATGCTTGTCGCTTATATTATCGAAGGATGGGCATTGCCACAATATGCGCATGGCGGTTATTGATCGTTTGTCAGCAGTTGTTCATGGAATAACTGCGAATAGTCAGTTCATAGTTTAACAAAGATAAAAGTATTGTTGAGCATTTATTTAGGTAGCGGACTTTGGACCTTCCGTTGCTATTGCTGAAACTATTGCATTTTTTTCTTTTTGTACTATTCAATGAACTTTGATCAACAGCAGCGACTGGAACTCTGCCGTCATTTTGATTCTGTTCAGGTTGCCCTCCCACAATATTTTTTAAATATATGTTCTGTTCCAATTCTGATGTCAAAATTATGGGTTCCGGTTTAGAACCAGTTCCTTGAATTATTTTTTTCATATTTATTCACAAAAAAAATTATTATGAATATTTCATAAAATCTTTGACATTTTTCTACATTTCAATAACTTGATTGTAAATTTCCATTACGTATGTTCTTAAATTATATGAATAAATTCTATCTAAAATTACATTTCTTCAAATTTTCCTATTTTTTCGGTAAAGAACATAACTTTTGCAAAAAAAAGTAGATCGCATGTTCAAAACGACATTAAGCCGACGATTTGTACAATTTTTTTTTTTAAGATTTTCTCATAGCGAGAAAACATAACTAGTTTAAAAGTGTCTCCAACAAATGGAAAGTTTTTTCAAATGCAAATTAATATAATGAAAAGTTATAAAAGTAGAATGTAGTTCCAATGCACGTTAGATCTACGTTAGATATTTTGTCCACGTCTGACATTAACAGATTACCTAAATCGAGTTTCAGATTTCAACAAAAAATAAAAAATAAGTCTTTCCTAAATCAAATTAATTCAAAATACATTTGATTCCTCTAAAAAAAAAATTTCGATTCTGGTTTTTCTTCCAAAACTTTCTTTGATGTACATAAGTTCGTGTTTTGGTTCCAAAAAACAATTTAGATTCCAATGCCGAAACCGATTCTTATAAGTGTTCTTTCAGTTTCATCGAAAGTTTGTACCCTATGAAAGGAAAATTCGCAGTCCTCATAAAGTATGTATAGTCTTGATCATCATCACCTCAAAAATATAAGTATCCATGACCTTTTTCGAAGTAATCGAGTAAACTCTATGTATTAAATTTGATCATATAAATGCAGGAAATTTCCTATATAGGTATTAATTGTTTTCCAAACTATCGTAACAAAAAATTTAGTAAATCGAACCAGCGATTTGGTCATAGATAAAGTATTTGGAGAAATAATATACTTTCCACTTCTACTGTGTCTATATGACAGTTGGTAATTTGTAACCGTTACTTCGACAGTGAGTTGTGAAACGGTGATTATCCCCCATAATTATGAAGAATTGAATTAAATGAATTGAAGAATGTTTAAATAAAACATGCTAATATCTTTCCTATACAGTGCGTCTGTTTATCTTTGTGTAGACCCCAGTAAGATAAGACCGAAAACTGTATTAATTCAAACAAACTTTCACTGTTAAAACACATTTTCTGTTGCTCCAGATGATGACCGTATATCACATTCCACCCCTAGATTGTTAAAATCTTATCTTATCAACTTCGCCAATTTAATAGAATTCGATGTAGTGAGTAGCAGACAGAGACTTATTTTCTCAACAAATCTTGCTTACGTGTTAGATATAATGGCAGTGGCAACATTCTGAAAACAGGTCATAACAGAGTGACTTTCGTTGGTCAGAATACAGCCATGCAAAAAAGGTCAAACCTTGACAAAACGATATCAAAGCCTCACATATAACCATTTTGAGCCTGTAGCTCTCTTCCTTTTGCATTCGAAAAAGGTAATTACTTGGAAGCATGACAATTACACATGTCACATTTATGAAAAGCCGTTCGAAAAAAAGATCGCTTAAACATTGCAACTTTATGATGCCATGTACAATTCTCAATCCCACGATATATATTACAAATCATCTTTACCACAATGGTACAGCAGTGGTCATCAATTAAAACCACTTGAATTGAAATCAAAAATGCACTTTCATTTTTCTTTTGCGGCATAAAAACATCGAGTATTTTAACTAATTCAATAAATTAAACTCAAAGCTGATGCCTTTTTCTCTCTTCTTCTACTTACAGTTGAAGCTGGATCAACAATACTTCCACAAACATCCAGTCACAAAATTGCAAATAATTTAAATTAAATCTCGAAGAGAAAATAACACGAAGAAACATTTTTTTTTTTTTTGCAAATATAACAGAAAGAAGAAAAAACACTAATGCCTTTTTATTGTGCCTATTATTCAGACTGTCAGCCAAACATTTGAACGGTCATTCGTTGACTTGGTCAAGTGAGAATTTTTCAAGAGCAAAACAATTGACAAAGCCTTGAGTTCACAGCAACAAAATTTATATTTAAGAAAATTCAAGGAGATAAATGCTTGCAATGTGATTAAAAAAAAATATATATATATATATAAAAAAAATATATATAAAAAAAATAAATAATAAATTCATTGAGAAATTTTAATTGAAAAATTTTTTTTTTTAAAGTATTAAGTGTGCTGTGTTTTCAATTTTAAATAATAATTATTTTATAAATAAAAAATAAAATAAAATAAATTGTACCAAGGAAGTGCAATAAAAATAAGCAAAATGTTCAATTTAAATATACCACCGTCAGCCCTATTAAGCATGGACAGCACCGGATTGTGTTCGACACCAAAGACGCCTGAAATTGTAAATTCATTGATTGCCATGACAAACCCAATGGATAATTATAATTTTACATCATTAAATATTTCGAATACATCGACACCTATGGTCTCTGTGCGTAATTTCAATGGAACAAATGCTCAGGTGAGTTAAATAAAAGGCCAAGGAAGGTCGTTTATACATTTGCATTTTTAACAACTTTATATGTTTTTATCGGATGCAATGAAACGAAAATAATATACATATGTAAGGGGTTTTCCATTAGTGGCATCATAATCCAAAAGGAACATAACAATTGCGTAATTTATTGTGAACGCATCCTTAAACTTTTTTTATGATCTGTCAACGTTAAAATGCCATTCATATTTAACATATTTGATCCATTGTTAAATGTAACATTTGTACTGCACCTAGAATAAATTCCATTGCTACTTTGTGTTTTATTCAAATACAAAATTGTTTTGATCCTATTGGAAAAGCTTACATATTCAAACCAACAATTTCTGAAATCACTTGAATAGATTAGATTTATTCATCAAATTTAATGCTTATTCTAAATGAGAGACAGTTTTCTGCACATAGATCAACATTACATAGTCTGATCAGATGTACATAAATAGTACAATATACAATATATTTTTTTTCAATCTATACATAACTTTTAAGAAGTTTGAAGTTGAATGTATTTACTTGCGGTACACTGCGGGTCCCATTTGTGTGATGGGCGCCACTATTTTTAGTTATTTTTTCAAACTTAACTTTTTGGAGAATATGTTCTCTACTCTATTGAACTATTTGTGTCTCGAATATTGTTTTAATAATATCTTCTTAAAGTCGTTTTATTTTGTAAATTAGTACTTCAAACATAGAACGGTCGAAACATCATGTGCTTAAAGTTATTAGATTTTATTCTACAAAAGTTCGAAGTTCCCTTCTTTAAACAAATTTCGAAGTGGTTAGGTAGCAGTGGTAGATGAAACTTCGCGTAACTTTCGTTTGAATATTAAAAATCTACTCATGTATTGTAAAAAACACCCGTTATATTTTTATTTCTATCCACTTTTAATAATTTTAGCAAGAAAGCCTACTTATAACAAAAGAATTTCAGCAAAATTTCATTGAACTCTAAAACTTAGAGACAGTCGGATATAGCAGATTCCTTGCCTGAGGTCTTGATGGTCGAGAATATATATACATTATAAGGTCTGCGATTTGCTTTTATATGCGATACAAAATCTGATCAATGTTAATATCCCTCTCGCGAATGGAAAAAAAATTGTAAATTATATTCTTTAGTTAGCTGCTTGAAGCTATTTAAAATTTTAATAAGTAATATTCCCATCCTTCTACAAATGGAGTGACCGAAGACGCTATATTTTCTTGATCAGCATCTTCTCAGAAATCGATCTAGCTCTGTTCGCATTCGTTAAACTAGACAATACCAGTTCACATAAATGAATGAATGCAGTTGCTAAATGTTAATTGAATAATCTTTGGATTTAGTTGGTGTATTGCAAAATATTTTACATCAAGTTATAGGTTAATAAATGTTCTATCAATCGTACATAGAACACTTTGCGGTCACATTTTTCGTTTTCATTAATTTATCGATAATTTCATTGTAAATCAGACGTAAATATTATGATTGCGCACTCAACTGTGATGTTTGAAAAATAAATAGAAATAGAGATTTTTAAACATAAATGGTTCTAACTTCTATATTTTTCAACCGATTTTAATGGACAGAATCATATTGTTTTTGTAATTTATCAGGCTTTTACGCCTGATATTTTTATTGTGATTTTGACATTAACGCATTTGCTAAAATTTTGCTACAAATTATACAAAATTGTCGATAAATTCATAATTAGTGCTTAAACCGTAAACGTGATCGAAAAGTGTTCTATGTCTGATAGATGGACCATTTATTTACCTACAACTTGACGTCAAAAATTTTGCAATCGTCAAATTAAATCCTGATATTTTGTCAAACAGTTTTTTCGCGAATTAACTTTGCAATATCTCGAAACGTATTCAACTTTTTTAACTTTTGACTTTAATTTCCGAACCAGCGCGCAATATTACTTAGGAAAAGAAAGCCAAATTTTAAAGCTCAGAACAGTTTTTGAAACTTATGGTGTAGTTGAAATTTATTCCTATTTTGAGTGACTTAGAGGTAAGCTATTTCTCGATTTATAATGTTTTTCATATCGTTTCATTTTTTATCGATATTTTGAAGTTCAAATAAACTACACTGCATCAACAAATTATTCGTTTTTGTAAATTAATAAACTTTCAAATAAATCGATATTTTTTAATCGTCTCCGTCCATGGGGCGGTACAAAACGTTCGAATGAAACAAAAATAATTATATGACTAAAATCGTATTTTCGAAAAGCGACTGTTTCGCATAGGAGGAAGTCAAAAAAAATTTCGATCCACCCTAATGTATGAGCAATCAATATTAAATGAATAATACAGAAGAGTTGACGATTTTAACATCCACTTTATTGCAAATATATAATAATAATTATTCTATAAAGATATGATTTTGATCAAAAATTTCACTAATCGTTACCATATCAAAATAACTTCCTAATTTTATCTAGTGTCAAATTTGCACCCAGATTGGCTGACAACTCTATACATTTATTTTCCAATTTATTAGCGGAGAGGTACCCCTCCACTAAAGTCGCAACTTAAAAAAACCAATGTCTCGTTAGTGTGACAAAGAAAAGCTAAACACAATGGGATATTCTGAAATATTCTGAATGCATTATAAATAGACAAACAAGCTTGAACTTACATCCCCACAAAGTGGATATTTTTGGCATGAAGGCATATTTCACTAAACCCAATTTGATTTATTTTATATAAGATTGTCGAAAAAATCACGTTCTTTCCCACATTTCAAAATATTATGTAGAGATGTACAGTTAATCCTTGTATTAAAATCATATTCGTTCGTCCATAAATAATCGGATGGACAAAATCAAAATTTGATGCGAAAACTTTTGGATGGGCATAATGATGTGTTTTTCAGATCCGACCACTATTTCAGGTACCTCCAATGTACGATCCTATTGAAAATAATGGTTTAAATTAAACATCTGCATGAATGCAAAAAAATCTATGCATGAGACGCTCAGAAAAATTGACGACTCACATTCATTCACTTCACACGCAATAAGAAACAATGAATTAGGAAAGAAAAACATGAACAACATAATGAATGAGAGCAATGAGTTCGCTTAATTCATATAAATTCTCTCATACCACATTCACACTCAGCACTACGAATGCATGTTGTTCTGAAGATCGATGGCATGAATGAGTGTGAATGCGAAATTATGAAAAGTGTGGCTGCATTCATGAATGATGACATATACACCAAGAGAAGTATTATTGAGCTCTGAGGTCCCGTTAATTTTGCGCTCATCGCAATTTTCTCTAAGTAACTCTCATTTTTGTATGCGAAAGTAGAAGCGATTTTGTTTTTATTTCACATTTTATTAATGAAAAGTAGAATATTTTAACTTGAAATAAATGCAAAATAACTAGATGATATTTTTTTACTTTCATGCTCAAAAATCCAATCACTATAATCACTAAATATTGAAATATTCAAGAGAGAAAGCAAATGTTTGCATATTTTCATACAAACTGTGTGCCTTTCATATGAATTCATTCACCACAATACAACGTATAATTCGCACTCACTGCAGGTACTAAGCAGTGACGCTAAATTGTTGAATGTTGCAAGTTCGAGTTCGTTCGCTTCATGAGATGAATGAGATGAGTCCTCGGTAGACGAAGGCATTCATTCATTGGTCTGTCTCTACGTTGAGTGTGAATGTATCCATGCAGATATCTAGTTTAAATGACACTTAACTTCCAAAATGTAATACAAACATTTCAATAAAATGAGGTATGTAGATTCGTACCACGCCATTATCCGGATACTTGCAGTGTATAAAATTATGGTATAGAGTAAATAATTCTATGCTTCAAAATTATAACTAATAATTT
>JAWNPW010000084.1:14579-25914 GCA_035078745.1 Diastata ussurica
TATCCGGATACTTGCAGTGTATAAAATTATGGTATAGAGTAAATAATTCTATGCTTCAAAATTATAACTAATAATTTTATCGAATATTGTTCTAAACAATCCAATAATAAATTCGAAAGAATTATGATAATAGCGCTCAAATTAATTGCCAATTCTAATGAAATGCATTTCGAAATGAAATCAAGAATTTTCAATAAAAAGTTTGAAATACAATTTAATAGTAATGTTGAACATCTTTTAATTGAATTTCGTATTAGCATTGAAACATCCGAATTTTATTAATTCAATTTTCAATTAATGAGATTTTAAATCAGCATTGATATATCAAATCCCAATGAAATGCGTTTTGAATTCGAATTTGAATTATCAATTTTAATTAAAAGTCAATTTTGGTCAAGAATAGACCTTATTGGGTCTCCGGTTACTTAGTTGTTGAGATACACTTCCAAAAAAAATTTAAATAAATACCAATCCATCAGACACTATTTGGCGAACACATACTATAGTAACAGTAGTCGTGGCTGAAATAAGAGCAATCTGGCAAGGGTTGACTATGAACATAACTTTTGAAAGTTTACAATTACCAATGATAACAAACGAACTTCATTTGACACAAGGTGGACAGGCTCGGGCAATGAATAGGATTGAACCGATCATTGGTTCAATCCTACCTATGCATAGATAATTAAATCCCTATTTTGAAAAATTTTAAAATGAATAACGGGAAAGCATCAATAGTGTAATCTTCTGACCGCTCGGTCGTACCTCTTTGTTTCGAGTATCTTCAAAGACTTCAGACTTTGTAGACTTCAGGTTCAATCCAAAATTTTTTTAATGCTACAAAATAAACACAAATCCGAATTTAATATGTTAATAGCAAATTTAAAAACGAGTGTGCACGCACTATAATACGCGTAGAAGAAAATAATATATGTATATTTTTTTGCGTTTCAGTTGAATTCACAAGACAGCAGCCATTCCAGTTGTTCGGCATCTCCAGACGATTCACCTGCGGGCACGAATACCACACCTAGTGTACAACAGGTAAAATGTTTGCATATTTTTTGTGTTCTCTTGTTTCAATTATTTTGTAATTTTTTTTATTTTATACATTTAATATCATCGTTATGGATCGATATTAAAGATTCATACCAAACGTGTAACACATATGTACAAGGTTTCATGACAGTCGTTACCATAGTATTCCATATATACGGTATTGAATATTAACTTTATATGGGAAGCAAATTTTTTGCTCTATTACTGAAATCATTAACATATGTATCCACACAAAGTTGCATATGTATTCACTTCCAAAGTACTCCACATTTAGGTTAATGAAGGGTTTCTTTGTACGGGAGGTACCACTCCCACTTGTCCGTTCCGACTTAATTCCAAATATGCTGCGAAAAGAAGTAAACGTGAAAATTTTCAGATCTTTAACTTTATTCGTCAGGAAACTATCGCGCTTCGTTTGGACGCTGTCGCTTGCAACCCACAGAGAGAATGAATGGTCATACGAACGGATGGACAGGCAGACGGATATAACTAGAACGATTACGTTTTGGGCGCTGATCAAATAAATACATATATAATTCATAGGTTCTCAGATGTGACGTTCACTGATTTACAAGCGCTACGACAAATACGACGAAATAGTTGAATCTCTCTCTCTAAATCTAAAGAGACTCTCTTTTTTAGTTTCGATGTGACAAATGTATTATCATATTCGTAACATATTATATATACCATTGACCAACAAATATCAATACAAGACACATTGAATTTATGTGAAATCCTATAATTTTTGGTCAACGGTATATATTTTAAAAGGATTTTTGTTCTAAGTGTAAAATTATTTGTTGGAAAACTCGAAAAACTATATTGAATGTATTTTCAGAATCCGCGAAAATCCGTTAGATCGACTTTTTATATCAAGAGTGCGAAAAACGTTATTTGAAAAATAATTTTTATTTTTTGTTTTAAAGATGTCATCAACAAAAAGTTTGGTTACATAAGATCCATTTTCAAATCATATTTGTTGACGAAATTATTTATTAATTATATAATTATGACGTGAAATCGCATATAAAATGACAAAAAATATTTAATAATGTCCAAAACTAAAGTTGGATGTTGATAATTCACTTTAATAATGAAAAGGTGTGGGATCGAATTTATTACAAACAGATAATACAACATTTCGGTATGCATTGTTACTTTTGTTTTTCATTCGCCATCGACGAGTTGCACGTCTATCACTTTTTTATGTTCTTTCAGCGTGGGTCTGTGCATTGCCGACAACAACAAAGTTATTCACGCGAATATGCAAATTAGGATCGATGAAAGTTGCAACACTACGAAATCAGACAAATCCCACATGTCAGAGAGTAAAAGCAAACTCATTTAATAATGAGATATATTATATCGCAAAATTTGCAATGTGTTTGTTGGACAGGCGATGCAAATTTTGCAATCACGTACTTTTGCATCGTCGCACAGTGGGAGAAAAAAAATAGAGCACGGCCAAAACGAAAAATAAAACGTAGTCACGAAATGTGAAATTGGGTAGTGGAATTTGTTTCAAATACCTTGAATAAGAAAAAACCCGTTTAGAAAATGTTTGCAAAAGCCTGGTTTGCCTGTAACGGCCGTTCAAAGTTGACACTTTGTTCAACTACTGAAAATTATACCTGATTTAGGTTTTTTTCACAATTTTGCAACTACATATAATTAAAAAAAAAATAAAATTTGGTCTTTTCTAAAAATATACTGTCGTACATTTAAAAATCATGCAACATATTCATTGTACATAGTCGGAAAGTATTTGTTAGAATTTTTTGAAAAATCATCCCTTCTTACAGATCTTTATTTTTTGGGGATAAAAAGTTTAAGGTTTAAAAGGGATGATGCGAAAGTTTATTGAATAAACTATTTCAATGTATTTTGAACCAACTCGCCAAATAAACATGACCCGGTAGAATCCCGCGATCCACCGGAACCTGATTTTTCTCGTTTGAAAATTTAACATCAAAAACTCAGTTTTGGAGAACCTTAAAAAATTGTTAGTTTTTCAAGTATAAAACTTTGAAACGCAAAAGTACGCAAATTTAGATTTTATGATACATGGGATGAATCTGAACAAATTTGCCGAATAAACATTATATGTCACGAGCTTCCATTAATTAATTTTAGTGATTTAAAAAACCAAATTTTTGTCGGAAATTACTGTTCATAAATCTCAACTTTTGAGGAGAAAAACGGTCACAAATGAACAGCGATGAAGCCGTTCTTTCGTTATTATGATATTTCAATGTATTCTGATAATCTTCAAACCCACCAGGACCTCCTTTTTTTAGTTTGAAAATTTTATCTTTTCGAAAATATCACCGACCCTAAAAGTATGTTAAACAATTTTTAATATATAAATAAAATACAAATATATAAAGCGTGGTCTGACCGACACAAAACTTTATTAATATTATCAGGTTTCAGTAGTTATTTTTTTAGTTTTACTAAAATTATTAAAGCTAATGTAAAAAATGATACTCATTTGAATAATGAGTTCAAAATAATTCCTGTAATACCGTTAATGAATTTTGGACTATTAAACTTTTTTTAAATTTTTGTAGAAAAAAATCATGAAAGGAGTATAATTTAATAAATTGAATTGAATTTTAGCGTTATCGATTTTTTTGTAAATACATATGATCAATTGTGTAAATTCAAAATCGATCAAAATCAAAGAAAATACCCAATCCTCAATATGAAGGTCACAAAGTAACGTCATGACGCGTCATCAATATATAAAAATATTACAAGATAGCAAAAAAACACTTATCTTCTGTTAATTTTATGTTATTAACATGGCTTATCGGAATACCTCAAATACATCGTCAGCTCAAGCAGCATATATTTTGTTAAAAAAAAGATTGAGACGTCTACAAAACATACTGCCTTTGATAACATACAATATAAATCCGATTGTTCCACATAACGCAACATTTGAAAATTTCACCTTGTAACATTTTTTCCACATGCGTTTCTCAGTGCAGTTTTTTTTTTTGTTTGTTCGTTACCCACTTACATAATGTATGTACTTCGAGTTTTAGACTGAATAAAGGGGAACACCCGCCGTAGTGTTAAACAGATGACGAAATGATGGTTTCAAAATTACAGCGCATCCAATAAAAACTTTACATGTGTGTTGAAAGAAATTATGAAGCCAAATACTGTGTTGAAAAGACATATGAAAAACAAAAATTCGGTACTTGCAACAACCTCAAAATTTGCCGCCATTGCGCGCAAGAATTGATTTTCTACTGCATATACACGTGCCAGAGGACCTTCAAAAATATTTTTTATTCACGTTTTCACAGTACTCGCATAATGTTATAGAAAATATTTCCGGTTTGTGGGAACTGCCACGCCCACTTGATATATACATATCAAAAAAATTCCTCCTGATAGCCAATAGAGCTCTATCAAATTTCAAGACATCAGCATTAAAATCGCTTATACACATACATTTATTAGCTTTGATAGTAACAGCATTAAACATAACGCTGTTAAAATAAAACCTATTCAAAGTAAGTCTGTTAACTTGGCATTTTACAGCTAATATGTAATATAATATGATATCTTATATCTTCCAATTTTACTGATTTTATTAAAATTTTCGTTTTTTTAATGACATTACGCTATGGCATCTATGATTTTTATGTATGTTATCTGTTATTAATAAAAAGTAATCCCAGTGAACAAATGAAACACGTTCTACAGTTGATTCTGAATAGAGTGAACATTTGCATATAGTGAATAAAATATTTTTTGCATTGAACACTCTAAAGAATGAACATTGGAAATTTTGGATAGTGTTAACAGAATGAAAATTAATGGTTCACTTAGACTTTGAAGGTTGGTTATAGTCGGTTATAACCGACTATTTAAATACCCTTCACCTTCTATATTTACATTTGGACACTAATCGATTCTTTCTTTGCAAATTTTTGTAAAAAGTTCGGTGCTCAACTCTTTAAAAAAACAAACATCGATTAAAATGGTGAAAAGTGGGTATTTATATCATTGATTGGCATAAATGTGCCAAATTTCACACGAAAATAATTGTATTTTGTAGGATTTACGGCCATAAAAGTCATGAAAACATACATCGGTATACTGGAGGTACTCGCAAAAATGGACCGATCGATGGGGCACATATACCGAGACTGTGTGCCAAATTTTGGTTCAATTATCTCTACTCCTACGATCTAGTTTTTACATACGGTCGGATGGACGGAGTGACAGACGGACGGACGAACGGATATAGCTAGATCAATTTTTCTAAAGATGCTGATCATGAATACAAATTCTTTATTTGGTCTCCGGTCAATTCTTCTGGGTGTTACAAACAGATGCACTAACAAAGGGTATAAAAACCGATAACAGCATCTAACGCAATTCAACCATTCGACAATTGTTCGAATATTGTTGCAACACAGAGCGTTCGTGATCAGGAAGTGGAGAAGTCGCTCAGTCAAAACAAAACTTTATTACATATACGATATTTTTCAAGTTTGCAATAAATTTTTTTTAATTTTTGATAAGAAAAAGTACATTTTTAAATACTTTCGTTCCTGAAGAACACATAAAATTGAATTTTTTTGCACTCAATGTCAACCTCGATAGAGCGAACAACTTCCATAAAGTGAGCAGCCCTTATAAAAATTACCTCACTCTATCCAAGTTGATGAATGGTAGATTGTATGAAAGAAGAGAGTTTTTTGAATCAACTACCCATTTTAGAAATATAAGTTGATTTCTTCAGATCATTTTGGGGGTCGGCTGGTGTTATATAATCGCTATCAAAACCTCGAGTTATTTCTTTTTAACATTCCGACTCGGAAATTACTTCTTAAATTCTAATTATTCATACTAAAGTTTTTTTACGTTTTCACGTATTGAACATTGGAAAATTGGAATAACTGGAATAATAAAATTTTTTATTTTCCATTCCAGACTTGTTCGCAGTTAATTAAAGCTGGCCTTAAGCTCTCCATACAAAGTAAACGAAAGTTATCCACCTGCGACTCTAGTTCCGGTTCCGAGCAACCAAACTCAAAATGTTCTCGACGGGGCATCAGTGGCGGCATGGACGAAGACTGCGAAGAATCAACCGATGATGATAGTGAATCGAAATCGACAGCGAAAGGTCTGACTCCCGAAGATGAGGATCGTCGTCGTCGACGTCGTGAGCGCAACAAGATCGCGGCAACAAAGTGTCGAATGAAGAAACGTGAGCGCACTCAAAATTTGATCAAAGAATCCGAACAATTGGATACACAGAATGTTGATTTAAAGAGTCAAGTGCGTGCGCTTGAAACTGAACGGCGTAAATTATTTGAAATGTTGCAGGCACATTCGCCGGCGTGTGTCAGACGTGGTGGATGCAATTTGCCGTCGAAATTATTGCAATCGCCAGCATCAAAATATTTGTGTGAATTGGAATTGCAAACAGCACCAACACTTTCTGGAACATGTGTGAAACAAAACAATAATAGCATCAACAACAACGTGCTAAAAACATCAACAACATCAGTACCAGCGCATGGACAACAAACGACCATCCCACCGATGTCGACAATTAAATTTTCGCTTAGTAATGGCTTTAAAGTGGCAGCAGCTGTAGCACAACAACAACAACAACATCAGCAGCAGCAGCAGCAACAACAAACACAGCTTATAGCACAATCAAGTTCAACAACACAACATCAGCATTGCCAACAATCACAAACGCAGCAACAATCCCAACAACAACAGTTAACAAACGGTTATTGTAAGCCATCACCTACGCCACAGGAGCTTGATTATTTGAATTCTCCATCACACGATACCAACTGCTTGCCATCATTATCAACAACAACTTTACTTACTAACAATAGCAACACCAGCATCAACAACAGCACAATTAACAATAATAATCATCATCATGACAATAAAAACAACAACATTGCAATACAGACAACTGCTTCCCCTTCTATTATCGGGAGCCAACAACTCTCAGACTACATACCAAACTGCGATAATAGTCTTGGCTTAAAGCTTGCTAATGCCGCCGCCGCTGTTGCATCGGCCCATACAACACCTACCTCGACGTCAACAAATTCCGGTAACAGCAGCCTGAGCCATATTCTCGGTCGTATAAATGAAAATGGAAACGGCAACTCCAGTCCGCTTCAAATTGTTTCCACACCAACGACAGCATCCGAATTCGTTAAGAATGAACTCGTAGACTCCCAAAGTCCCTATACGACCGCTCAATCAGCTCAACGGTTTCTTTTTGAGGCAAATTGCGATACATTCTCCGTCGATGTCAAGCATGCGGTTAGCGTTCATCCGGGCATGCACAATAACAGTGTTGGCAATCTGACATCGAATACCAACAACAACAATCTGCTCGACTATCACACATCACTGATTGGTGGCACTAATGTTGTCGGCAGTATCGTTCCATTTCATGATCAAATATCGATCAAGAATGATTATCTGCACGAAGCTGATTTATTGGCGCAACTGACAGATGATGCTGCTGAGTTTGTTGACTTGGATACTGGTGTTGCAGCAGCATTTATGGCAAATGGTGGCTGCCTTGCGTGAGATAAGGAGATTAAAGAAGAAGATGATGATGATGATGTCGAACAATACAATCATCAACAATTGCTGTTGACAATAACAACAGCAACAAGTATGGAACAACAATCGTATATCGATTTATGGTGTTAATTACCTCCTCTATCATTACCAATCGTTGTTAGTCTAGACTATCAGTTCAATCATGTCGAGTCAGTTCAATTCAATTCAGTCGTTAAATAAGTGATAAGTGAGGCTAATTGTGTCCAAACCGTTAAGAGCTGCATTCTGTTAAAAAAAAAGCTAGAAAAAAATTGCGATATTTTACACTATTTTACAAAATTTCAGAAAAAAAAACTTCTTATACACGATATCTAACATTCATTTTTTATGTAAAATTGCGTTCGAAATCCAAAAAGTGTTTTCGAGTTGTTTTCTTATTTACTCTGAAAAAAAGAGTCGTTTGTAAAAATTTTAAATTTCCTTCCAACCGTCCATACAATACTGTCCACTTTCCATTTGACTTCATTTTCTGATTGAGCGCTTGGTTTTACACAAAAAATGACTGTCAAATGTCTTCAATACAAATTTCTGTAGACTAGTGTTATCAAGCCATCGGTCTCTGAGTTGATCAAATTTGCTTGGTATCAACTAATAAAACTTCATATGTTCTCTAAATGGAAATTATAACGTATTTCGGATTGAAATTATCGAAAGTCCGACACACAGTTGTTCACAAGTTGATGCAAATTGACAAACTGCGAAAAAATACTTGTATTTTCCACTAAAACAGTGGAATTGTCAATTTTACTTCGCCTCTACTACAAAAACAAGCTTCTAACGTCTTATGAAATTGTTGAACCAACTTGTTTGACGTTAGATCTCTTGAGAGCTGATTGACCATTCATACAAATTATAAAAGTTCATCTCTAGTGTGAAAGCTTAGCTAAACACTTTTTCAGCGTCAAGAAATGTTCACATTGAGCCTCCTGGAAAAACCGCTAAAATTATGACCCTAAATCTAATATTCTTTAAGTTTGAGCTCTAACGAGTACATGCTATATTTTCTTCTTACACATATGTATGTATATATGTATCTCTGACTTCCAAAGTCACAGTTGGATTTCTGTCCGAAATTCTATCCGTTTGAACACCATTTTATTTAAAAAAAAAAAAAGATATGGAAGATGTCAACAAACCATCAAATTTTTATCCAAAACGTATGAGATTTGAATAATAATTCCAAATTTTTTTTTCGAATATATTCTAATCTGGTATATGCCAAAATCGGTTCATTTAGTTAAAAGATATCTTGTGTTTAAAGAGTCCCAAACGATTACGAAATGATTATAAGGATTACTGTAATTATAATGCTATAATTATAAAGAAAGATTTTCGGTTTACGACGATCTTTGTATAGCATTCATAAATAACTAAATAACATAACATTTATGGGGTTGGCCACTTTTTATGGTATATACACATATAAATATTGTATAGTCAACTGATCAAATTAATTTTTGGTCATGATATTTCTGTTGATATAATTATCTAGAAACTTAAAAAAGATTTCCTCAAAAGGACATTTTTAGAATTTGTGACTTTTTATGACACCTTCATATAACATAAGTTCCACAATATAAATGACAACTTTAGATTTAGTAATTAATATGTGAGCTATGTGCAATTCTTATTTGTTTGCTTTCATTTGAAAAGATAAAAGAAATTGTTTCCTACAACTAAAAGACTAGTACAGATGGACAGGTCTAGATCGCCCCCTCTTTCGATGCTAATAAAAAATATATACGTATACTTTATCTCATCTTTCTATGCGTTACAAAATCTGATCGAAGTCAATATAGCTATTCACCTCTGGTGATTGTTATAGAAACAAAGATTACAATTAAAGCAATGACAAGTTCAATGTTTCCCAGCCGTGAAATCTACTACTAAATACACATAATGGGTTTTTCAATACAGACCTACTATAATATATAATTAAATAAAATATAGAATAATTCAGATTGATCGGAAATATATTCCAGGTGCAGTATACATATTAACCTTGTCTGACGTTTTGACGTTAATAGAACATGAAAAAATGTTCAAGGATGCGTTCACATTAAATTATTATGTCCCTTTTCGAATGTTTTTTTAGTTCTTTTTACCACCCCCAACTATACATAATAATATGAAATATTCTTCTCGGTGTTTACCGAATATTGCACAACTTTTCCAAATAAGAACAATTTGTAAGTTTTGAAAGTGATATATCTCGCGAATGCGCATTAGTTCAAATGACCTGTCGTTCTGTGCGAAATTGATAGCAGCTATTGTATTTTTGAAAATATAATGCATTATTTCAAACTAAAACGATTGCAAAGAAAGTGTAAAGTCAGTAAATTAAACAAAATTTAAATGTCTTCGTTCCACTACTAGACATTTTTTCCGCTGCTTTTAAAAAAAATTGCGAATGGAAACTATAGGAGCTTTTTCAAATCTGTTTTTTGTGTTGTTTTATTTATTATTTATAGAAAAATAGCAAAAAATTTGTTTTGTTTTGGAATTCGAGGGCTGCTCACAAAGTTCGTTGTCCTCACGATTCCGAGACTGCAGGTTATCCAAAAGCAAAACGAAAAATCGGTTTATGATCAGTATGTATGTCATTTTGACCCGAACTAGAATCATTAAAAAAATTAATATTTGACAAAATGACGATCATTCGAAAATGAAAAATTGATTTTTGAGCTTGTTTTATAGTTGATGGAAAAAAAAGTGAAGTAAAAATTTTTTTTAATGATATAGTTCGGACAGAATGTCATCAATTCTGTGCCGATTAAAGCTTTTACCCTTAAATTCGATTCAGTAGAACTTGAGTTATTTTGAGCGCACCAGGTCAAAAAACGTGTTTTGGAGAGAAACGTGTTTAAAATTTTGAGTTCATTATAAATGACTCATTTCGGAAAAAACACTACACCCCTAAAACAGCTATATCTCCAGAACTATTTCGTATTTCGGAGTCATCTTTTTGAATGTCTAACTATATATATGTATATTCCTACCACTACCTAATTTTAAAACACCAGCAATCCCCAATGAGAAAAGTACCACTACTAATATTTGCAGAAAAGTCGCGCTTTTTCTTGGAAAAATTTAATGAAAACTTCGCAAATACCATCGGCAGTTCTTGTAACTTTGGAGTATTCCCTACATTATGGCACCAATAAACAATATAAAATCGTGTTTACGAAATTCGAATTTCGCACAGAAAAACTGATCATTTGAACATTAGTTCAAAGTGTAGAAATTTTTATTGAACAATATGGCAACCGAATAATTATCTTTCGATTAAGTACACAGTCGATCAATCGCTTATCGCATTTAAATAACAGTCTGTGGCACAACTACCTCAAATAATTTAAAGTTCAACAAATATAATGCAAACAAAATAAATATTTATATTATTATAATTAAATATTGTTGTAGAAAAGGGTTCAAATATTTATAAATGTGGAACCAACGTTTTTTATTCAAATTAAATTACACAACATCTTTATTATTATTATTGAATTCTAACATTCCATTAATATTTCGATAATTGACTTAATGATTACACGGTGCGACAGTCAGAAATAGCTGGGAAGTGATATAGTGGAGGTTGTAGGTAGGGTCGAGTAAAATAAAACTGCATACTTGGAATTTGGCG
>JAWNPW010000085.1:0-17837 GCA_035078745.1 Diastata ussurica
GTAGCGCTCTTAAAGTTGAGGCCACTGACTCCGAATTTCGGTAGTAAATTTTAATAATTTCGACTCGTTGTTGGCTCTTATATCTTTCCATGATGAAATGGCAAACCTTACTGAAGAGAAATGTCAAAAGAGCGGGAAAAAATATAGCGTCGTTTGCTGTCCCTATCGGTCTACTTTTGTAGCGTCGCTGTTGAAAAACCCTTTATTTGATTAGAATATTTGACTATCATTCGGAGCGAAGTAAGATCGGTACCAGCTGCGCGAGTAAGTAAATTTTTCGCTAATATCGTGTTTTGAATTATTGAACTGGACAACAAGGCCGAGCAGTAATATGTTGGATCGATCGAATGAGATGGGAAAAAAAATTGGAAAGTTTGCCGACAAGAGAGCCCATGACAAGAACTGTACAGCTCTGGCGACAGTTAAAAATTTTTTTTTTCCTTCAATGGAACAAAAAAATAAACATTTTAAGTATGCACACTTTAAATTCAATATTATACACTTCGAAGCAAAACCATTACCAAAAATAGTTAAATCAAAGTGTAAATAGTTTGATTTACTAAGTTTTAATTTATTTTTAAGTATGCACACTTTAAATTCAATATTATACACCTCGAAGCAAAACCATTACCAAAAATAGTTAAATCAAAGTTTAAATAGTTTGATTTACTAAATTTTTTCGCTAGGTGTGATACTAATACATTAAATTTTAAAAAAGGTGAAAATGCTCAAAAAATTAATTTTGTTCTTGTAAAAGACATTGCGTATTAAATTCAAACTGGACCTGAGCAATGAGTGAATTTTCGAACTTGATTTTTGTCAAATAAACAGATCTTTTCAACTTTTGAAAAACTCTGAATTCATTGCTATCTTACAGAACTTTTGTTAGCCACTTCCGTTATAATAAATGTTATATAGTAGACCTCTTAGCAACGAGGTTTTAGCCATAAATCGCGCATTTTGTGAGGTGCAACCGTTTTTCATTGAGTGCATATTTGTACTATTATATATCACAAATTGTAATTTTTATTTAACATACCGTATTATCACCGCTTTCAGCGCCAGAGTCCGTTGTGGTTGTAATGTTGCTTGTCGTATCTTCATTATGTATAAAATTTTCTTCTGTGTCACTCTCATTAGCATCATCAGCAACTACCACAATTCTATCACATTTATCAGCGTGTCCATCATCTTCATCGTTTGACTGTTGATCATTGGCAACATGCACAAATTGGCTATCAACATTTACATTGCTGGACGCAATATTGCAACTGTCAAAATCATTAATATCTTCGTTGCTTTTGAATTTTACTAGTGGCTCCACATTATTATTATTATTCAGCATTTTTGAAACATAATTTGCTGGTTTTGCTATTTCGATTTCTTCGTTCGTACAATCAGAAAAGTGACAATCTCCGGAACTGTTACAATTTTTTGTTATTGTTGTATTATCGATTTCAAATTTATTTGGCGGAGACTTTCGTTTTGCTGACATGCTAAAATTTAAAAATAGTTCGATCAAAAATAATTATTTTTTGAATTTCAATCAAAGCTAAGTAGTGCTTAAAAACTATTTTTTTAATACCCTGACTAGTACTTTATATTCAAATTGGTATTCAGTTAGTTTTCCTCTTTACTTGGCCTGCACATAGCTAATCCCTATGTAGTAAATATGCGACCGTGCCGTGTATCTGCAGGTTGAAGTCCTACAATAATTTTGCGTATTCCATAGTCAATAGTTTAATATTAATAACTCCAATTAAAACTTTTTTTTTTCAACAAAAATATTGGAAATCGCTTCGTTACATATGGTTCAGCTTTTGTTTACTTTAAATTTATGTAACTACACAAATGTTTTGAAGCGATGGATCATAATACCAAATTCAGTTGAGGAAAGCAGCCGAAAAGTAATGCAAAACTGAACCTGGGGAAGCCAAAAGCAACAACTTCATTTCTGAAATAACGATACAAACTACGAAATCAACCTTGATTTTCTGAAGGCTGCTTCATTAATTCATGCATTGATTCATAAAGTAAAGCTAG
This sequence comes from Diastata ussurica, assembly GCA_035078745.1. Classification (NCBI taxonomy): domain Eukaryota; kingdom Metazoa; phylum Arthropoda; class Insecta; order Diptera; family Diastatidae; genus Diastata; species Diastata ussurica. The sequence continues at coordinate 2,044 of JAWNPW010000085.1, forward strand.
CGTTCAATAAATACAGACAAGAACATTCTCTTAGATATTTTGTAAAAGGGCTTTTTTTTTCTTTTGTGGTGTTTAATTAAAATAGTAATAATTAAATAATTAATATTACAGACTTATAGTGCACTTGTGATGAAATACATTACAATTTGCATTGAGTTGCTACGAATTTAATATTGCACATCTCAAGTTCTGTTAAGAATTGAACTTAACTCCACATTTAAATCATACAAGCCAGAACCATAATGATTATGAAAACATAAATTCAAATCAAATTTCGGCCCTAAAATAATTATATAAATAACCCCTTTATGCAGTACAGAAATATTGTTTTTTCCGTTTTGCTTTGAACTGAAATTTATTTATAATGATGACTTCCGTTGTTGTGTCACAATTCAAATATTGACTTTTGTAAATACACACAAACGCACACACTCAAACACACAAATCGCTTCCGTAAATACAATATATGCAAAAAGAAAACAAGAAAGCAACAACTTACAAGTAAAGAACATAAAATGCAACTTCGCCGAATAATGTATAGCCTACACACATTCACTGAGTTATTAACAAGTTATAATTACTATTCACGATTAAGAAATTAATAATAATAAACCAATTAGTTGATAGATGTTCTTCTATTCTTCTTACCAATTACAAATTTTTCAAATATCAAAAACGAAAATGTTGAGCCATGGCATTTATACATATGTATATATTCAAAGATCGTTGAATGTACTTTCTCAGTCGCATAAACTCGAAATACACCGATAATTTGGTATATATTCGAAATAAATAAATTAGTTATGGCTAACGCATAAACTTACTGAATTCTAACATAGACAAACAGCAAAATAGTCAACTCACCCCACAACTACTTCACCACGCCAATCATACCAAAGAAAAAAAAAACAAACTGAGCAGCACGGGGTTGCAAGTGTTTGTTCAAATTTATGAAAAGGAAAATAACAAGAAGACCAGTTTTCTTTCAGACCAAATACGTTTGCTTATATGTTTATCTATGGGTGTGTGGATGTGATAAAATATATATAGGCATGCATGTATTTGTAAAGTCTTGATACTTTGTTGCTGGCGCGTTTGTTTCATTTCGTTTCACATGATTTTTATTTGCACCATTTATCATATGCTGTCGAACGTTCGGTTCGCAATTTGTCTCTTACACTTACACATATATTTTTCAAATAAATTTCTGCTGCTGTTGAGGACGCGTGGCGGTGTTGTACAAAAAGCAGCAGAATAAATAAAAGAACAATCCAAACTGAACGAACATCCTCAAACTGCCCGCTCTATCCTACCCTATGCCAGCGAGTCTCAACTGGATAAAAGACAATAACCATAAACTCGAAATTTCACAAACTTTTTTTTTTGTTGAACTAAACCATAGATACCTAGATAAAACCTTTCGCAAAAATAGCACAACTTACCACTGAAGACAGTGTCATGACACATACGCTTCTCTTAGAGAAGATTTGTTCAAAAACTACAACTTTTAAAACAATTTTAAGTTTTTAAGTATAAGACAAGAAAAGATTGTCAATAAAGCAGGCGCCGAAGCTATTAAAGCAGGGGTATTTGAACTTAGTTTCAAAATCTAATAAAAGTACTCTATTCGATGGAGGTAAACTCCATCCATGATTAGAGAAACTAAAATGGGGAGTTTCAATGAAGTCCACCGTTCATGTGAATGAGGACATATTGGAGTGAGATGCGACGGAATTGCTGATGAACTTGAAAGACGGTTGTTACAATCTTTATGGAGCCAATATTATTTTTGTAGGAATGATGTCTTTTAGAGGCTGTAGAGTTTGTTAGGGCCCGGAGAATGAAGAGAATATACCGTTATAGTAATAAGAACATGATATCCGCGAACACTTAGTAAAAAAAACTTTCCAACTACAGCAGTTGGCAGTTCGCGCAATTTGCGATAAGCGGACTCAAAAAATATGGTCTGTAACAAATATATCAATGATTATGCTTCTAATAATTTATAAAATCGTTCTCGTAAATTATCCCGAAGTTAGGCAAGCGGTACTAAGATTCTCCAAAAAATGAATGAATAAAAGGCAAAACAAATCTATTTCTAAGAGAAATTGTCTTATGTGGGTTCTGTAACATCTGGTATTCTGGGAAACTGTCCAATAATCTTTCGCTGGAACAAGAACCAATCAGTACGGTTAGTCCTGATCATCCCTGCGCATGTATTACAAACTATATGCACAGTGATAAGGGGAGAAGGTGGTCTGGGAGACTGCGGGACAGCGGACATATAGAACTGCAAAAATCTTTCTTCTACTTCTAATACTTCTACTACTTCCTTCGGGTATTAAGGTACTCAGACTCCTGATTGGCCGTATTGGTGGACATGTTAGTAAATGCACCAAATATATGGTCGTCACGGGAATAATCGTTGATAACCTGCATTGTATTCTGCGTAGACGATCTTGACTCGACTAAGCATTTTCTCTGTCATAACTCCGCTTTCTCAAGAGCAAGTATGCAGTTGTTGACAGTTTAAGTCTAGGAGTTGACCGAGAAGTTTGAGCTATTATAAAATATTTCCCATTTTATCTTTCAAACTCTTCTACGCTGATATCCCTATCACTACCAATTCATTTCATTCATCTCGAAATACACATGGCCCACCACGTTGGGAAACAATGCACAAAGAACAATCGACAACTCATACTTTGATAATACCAAACAAATAAATATCGACACCAACAATGTAATCAATAAAAAGAAGATATCCTTTCGAAAATAAAAGTTAAGTAAATATTGAATATTTTAAAAAGAAAAACGTGGCAATGAATTTTCAATACAAAAACCACTTAAAAGAAAGGTACTAAATTTTTGAACGCAAGAATTGCCTTGCGGTTTCATTAATATACATAAATTTTATTTTTTTTTTTTACTTTAAAAAATGAGTATGTTTTATATAAATATTTGTTTCTTTCTTTATTTGTTTGTTTGTATATTTTATATATATATATACGCGTACTTTTATTGCACGTGTATCCATTAAAGTTGGATTTATTAATATGAGCTGTACTAGAAAAGAAAATCCTGCGCATCCGCATATGTACTTCTTTCACGTCCATTCAAGAGAGGTTTATAAATTATTATAGTTGTGTTTAACAAATTGTGAAATAGAATAAATACATCAGGCGATTTGAGAAAACAAAGTTTTACGCTGAGTAACTTTTTGCATTGACTCAATCGCACTAAGTTGAGATCTCAAAGAAGTGAAAGTAAGCGAAGCATATTGTTTGCATTTATCATAAATTTATATTTTATATTTCAATAATATAACAGATATTTTGCGTGTTCAATATATATATTATTTTAAACCGTATAAGATCCGCATGGTATGGAAAAAAAAAATCCATTCAAGTTTTGAGTAAGTTTTTAATGTACTCAAGATTAAGACAATTAAGAAATCTAAGCTAAATTTTCACCTCTATGGCAAAATAAAAAATTATGGAAATAGAAAAATAATGCCAAATTTTTTATGTCGGATGAATAACATATAGTGTTTCATAGAAAATAAGGAAGGAGTTTTTCAATTCCCCAGTCTACTTATGATGTCTGGCCTCACATGAAAAGGTGGATGAAGAATGGGTTAAAATAACTTAGTTTGCCAAGCTCTTAAGTCTTCATGTTTCGAATTTATCACGACTGATCCAATTACTGATCTTGCTCAATTTCTTCCAAAATAACTATTATAGAGGTTTATGCAGCCAAAAATTATCGACAATTACAAGAAAAACTTCTTATAAAAAAAAACGCGAAGTACAAAATTGTGTTTTCGCGTTATTCACAGTACTGGAAGCGGTTAGCTGTTGGAAGCATTAATTATTGGTTGTGGAATGTGAAGAAACTTTTGTGAATAGTGTGTGGATTAGGTTCGCTAAAGCGAAAAGCGTCGATTGGCTTTTCACTTGGCTTTTGTTGATTTTATTGTTTTTCTGTTTGGAAAAATTTCATTGTTATTGTCATTATATTACACTACTCGACAATTTTCGAAAAAGTTTTTCCTCCATCCGTTCTCTCTTCCTATGTACAGATTTTGATATTCGCGAAAAGTGACTATTGCTTCTATTTTCCTATGTAAATTTTTACGTACCGGATCGCTCTTCTAATGATTCTGTGCAAAAGAGGCAACGAAGGAAATTTTGAGATACAAAATACCAAAAAATTAACATTAGTTTCATCACTAGACCGTAAATAATACCCAATAATGTCAACTTTATGAAAAATTTTCTACTTTGACGGACCTTAAGTATAAATATATATTTTTAATTGAAGAATCGCACAAACTTTTTCTTTAGAAAAGTTATATCGCCGCCGTGGAGCCAAATCTTGATGAGTAGTGAATCATCGAATAGAAAAATATATAAAAGTAAGCAAATATAAGTTTGGGTTAATTCAATAAATTATCAACTTTTCACGTAAATGATATGTGATGAAGACATGCGATCGCTCAAAATATTTGAAATTGAATTTTTTATGGAATAAGCTATCTAACTTTTTTTTTAAAATATGGGTGTTTAACTTATCGTCAGTCAAAATAGAAATATTTGAGTTTTATTTTCGACCTTGCGACAAAACTAATGGTACGATTTTAATAAATTATACCTCAAAATTTTTGTTATGATCTCTACTTCTACAGCGAGTTGTCCGGTAGAGAAAAACATATTTACATAGCAAAATAGAAGCAAACTACACTTTTGACACGTTATCTCAAAAACCGTACATAGAAATTAAAAATGGTTCGGAATCAGTGCTAAATTCTACATTAAAAAAATTATATCGTACTCTTGGCGTAAAATCTTGTCGAATAGTGTTATTATTCATGATCAACATTTTTTTTTTTTTTTTTGATATCAAGTATCAAGCTTTATCCACTATTTTATAATATATTCGATTAAAATTGTCAAAAGTGGGCGAATCACTCCAAGTTTTGGACAGAATATTTATATCATTGATTGGCATAAATATACCTAAGAAAAGGTTGTATTTTGTAGGATTCAACATACATTTGATTTGATGAATTTGGATTTGACAGAAAAGTGTCGAAAAAAAATCACAAAAGCACTGATCGGTGTACTGGAGGTACCCAAAAAAATAGTCCGATCAAAAAACGCTTCAAACTTGCAGATGGGGCACATATACAAAATCTGTGTGCCAAATTGGTTCGATTATCTCAACTCCTACTATCTAGTTTTTGCTTATGGTCGGACGGACGGGAGAACTGATGACGGACGTACAAACGGACGGACATAGCTTTATCGATTTCTCCTTCTGGGTGTTACAAACAGACACACAAACTTAATGTACCCTTGGTGAAGGGTATGAAAACAGCTGATGTACGATCCACAAACAATCTTTCTTAAGCGAAATCACCCTCACGCAAGTACAAGTTAAAATTTTTGGTTGCATTGACCCCTTATATCCAGAGAATTTTGTTTCCAAATCGATATATTGAATATATACATATATAAGTTTCAACATTCGCGTGTCTTACTAATCATCTGGTTCGTCACATAGTATTTGAATATGGTTAAATTTGTAGTTTGAAGTATTTGAATTATAGATTGCGCTACTACTTATGACTCCGTTACGCAGGGTAGTGTTTCGCCATTTCAGTGGAAACATACTGCCACAGATTCAATCAATTTTAATCAATTAATTTTCACCTGATATTGTTGAAAAAAATTTTGCAGTTTTAATGTGATAGCTTATATACCATTCGGTCTGAATAAGTACGTTCTGTACAGAATAATATTTCGTTGCCACTTTATTTGTTCTCCAACACTAATCTGTCTTTTGCGAAAAAATAATTCATGTAGAATTTTAATCCGGTCCACCCAATCAAAGTACTCGTGTACTATTCAAAGTACTCGGGTGCTATTCAAAAATCTATTTTATCCATTGTTTTCAATGTTTTTACCTGTTTTAATTCAGTATAACGACAGTCTGTATAAGAGATAACATCAATATAAAAGCAATTTCCGTAGGCTGCCTTCCATCTATCACCAAGCCCACATTCTGCCACGAATCAAAAAAATAATAAAAAAAAAAAAACAAAAAGTCGTCGACGAAATTATTGTTAAGAAGAACATGAAGTACTATTACGTGAGCATTATACGGTAACATACCTCAATACAATTCAAACAGCGACCAAATTGATCTTAAGTAACGTCTTTATTGAGGGTCGACTAATGCGCGAAAACCAATAAAGCATACTACAAGTATATAACAGCGATAAATTATATGTTTCCTTCTTTTCTTTAAATTTATAAAAAATTATTGGTAGTGAAAAGTTTGTTATGGCTTATTGTATTGTATTGCTGGAAGTAGGAACCAATTATAATTTTTTTTGCCTAAAATTAAATCAATTGTAGAATTCGATACTATCCTTAAGTCAATATGTTATAAAAGAGAACAGTTACATTGTTGGCAACGCTATAAACTTCTAAAAATTTATCAAACTTCTTTCATCAAAATATTTCATATTTTATTATATAAATCCTTAAAAGTAAATCTAACATTTATTCAATTACTAGTACTAGTTAAAAGTTTATATATATTTAGCATTCTTTGTAAGTTTTTAATATTTTTAAAGCAAAAAACCAGTTCAGAAGCTACAGCCTTTTGAAATTGTCGCTTTGTATGGCAGCTATATCAATTTTATATCCGATTTTGATAACTTTTTTCCCTGTCTTATGAAATTGTTAACAAAAACTTTAATAGGAAATTTCATAATAAAATATTGTATATTATCCGATTTATTGCTATAAAAGTGGTTTGAACAGCAAAATGGCTGAAAAAATTACCCTATCCAAAATTTTTTTTTTACTCTGTACATGTAGTGTGCCGAAATTTTAATTGCTTATCTCCATCCGTCTGGATTTTTTTTGCGCACGGACAGACGAACAGGCATAGCCCCCACATATCCTTGGTGAAGGACATAAAAACCAATAATCTACCAAATAGTTTCCACGGCAAGAAAAAAGTAATGAATTTTCCAATGAAAAGTAGTAGATTTTTAAAAAGAAGTTTAGAATTTATAAAAAAAATGGTTTAAATTAAAAAAAAAAAAATTTTTAATTTTGCAGGAAAGAGTAAAAAAATTGTCAGAGAAAAGTTGAAAACTTTTCAAGAAAATAGTCAATCATTTAAAAAAAAGGAAATATGTATTATTCAATGCGGACATATCCTAAAAGTTTAAAGTCAAGCGGGAAGAAATTAATCTTTTTGTAAAATTTCGAGATTTAGTAGGCATCAATCCCAACATAAGCTGAAAATTTCAAGTCAATCGGTTAGCTAGTTTCGAATTGAAGCATTAATTTTTCTATATACGATGAATGGTCAGTTAATATGGGAGATGCCACGCCCACTTTATACGTATATCAAAACTATAAATAATCCATAAATTATGTTTCATAAATGTCGTTCCTCAAATAGCAAATATATTATTTCAATAAAAAATGTTCACACAAATGTGCATTTACTCGAATGAAGAAGAAGAAGAAGAAGAAGAAAACGCTTTTTAATGGACAGCTACATTTAAATCTGATCCGATCCGGCTGAGTTTTTTTTGTGAAGTGAACTATCATGGAAGAATTTCAGCAATCGATATTAATCAAGACGTGTATACTTTAGGGGGTCTCCGATGCTTCCTTTAAAGCGTTCCATACTACATCGTATTAAAGTTGAATGGTATAAAAACATCTACACTGTTGTTAGAATTGGATTTTTATACAATTCATTAAGTTTTGCTAGATTTTCAAACAATATCGTTATCAATTCCTCACAATTGATATAAGGAATGACCATTTCTCACTATTAATCTCTAAATAAATTATTATATTGACGTAAATTCAGCTTTGGAATAAATAATGCTGCTTTAATAAATGTTCCTTTTTATTCTTATTTCTTCCTTCTAAGCATCGATGCCATTCTTATAGAAAATACCTAATTTAACTTACAAATAATTACATATGTATGTATGTATATAGTTACTGGCTGACCCGTCGAAGGATTGCTGTACGTTGCAATGATAAAATTAAAAATAAACGGGATAAAAACTATTCTATCTTCTAAGTGGAAACAATTCACTGATTATAAAAAAAATGTATTGAAATCGATTGAGTAGTTTCGGAGTTCGTCGCGGACAACGTCGTGACACTGAATTTTTATATGTATAGAAAATAGATAGATATAGATTAAACAATGTGTGAGAATCCACATGTAATTTCCATACTCCATGTTCTCATGAAAATTGTATGTGGCTGAGTGTTTGCGTTCTATTTTTGATATTTTGTTCTTTCATCGTTCATTCATTCATTTTTTGATTGCTTATTCATTGATAAAGTCCCTATTTATTTATATTTTGCCCTTTAGTCGGTTAGAACCGAAAACTTAAATACCCTTCAGCATCTTTATATGCATTTGAACAATCTTTAACCAAAATCAACTTTAGTTTCAATGACAAGGGGTAATTAACAGCTACACGTTATTGGCTATTGTCAATATAAAAATACGTTTATTTATTTTAACGTCCCCATACAATCTGTGACCAAAAAATGGAAGGAGCTGTCGTAGAGAAATGAAATTTGGCACTAACATAGTTTTTGATGAAATTAATTTGAAATTTTCAAGATATTGAAGAAATCCGTCCGCCGCAACTACCATTTGCATATAAATGATCTTCATTTCTGTCCTTAAGTTTAACATTTTTTAAAAGCCGCCTACTGCCATACCCACCTCCCATACGAACAAAGACCATTCTCGCCCTGACTTAATTCATTTTCGGTACACAACAAAAAAATTTGGTAATCGATTTCTTTGATAACACTGGTCGACGTTTTGCAAACTGAATTTTTTAAACTAATTTGGAGTCGCTGAACACGAATATCATATTTATTTTTGTTTTTCGCGATGGATATTTGAAAAATACGCGAAAAATGAATTAGCAATGAATTTTCAACTTTGGGAGCCTAAGGGCCGATTTCACCAAGCAAAGTTTTGAATGGACTGCAACTTAAGTACCTGATTTCATTTTCACCATTAAAATTTTAAAAGCATACTTAAGTAATATTCGTCGAGTACTTAGGCATAGTGTGGGCTACTGCATGAAAACAGCTGATCGAAACAATTGAAGTGTATAACATAAACAAATTTAATTATTTGATAGAATTAAAACGGAGAGTGATAGCGATAGTGACTACGAAATTATAATTAATGTTTTAAAAAAAAAGTAAAGAAATAAAAACTTTTTACTAAAAGTAAATATTGAAAAAAGATGCTGAAAAGTTTTTATCATTTTGCTTTTTATTTACAACAGAATCAGCTGTGTTTTGCATAGGGTTGCCTCAGATTCACAAAAAAAGTGAGTGCTACCACTCTTTTTTAAAATAATTGTACTGAGATGATGAAATGGTCGAAAACTTAAGTTCTTACTCAAGTGGAAATCCATTCTAAAACTTAAGAACAACCTGAATTTGCTTGGTGAAATTGGCCCTTTAGAACAACCTTAAACAAGATAAGGTAGAACTTAAGTTTTAGCATGGATTCTCACTTGAGTACGTACTTAAGTTTTCGACTATTTTATCATCTCATTATATTTTTTTTAAAAAAAGTGGCAGCATTCACATTTTTTTATGGGTCTGAGGCAACCCTATGCAAATGCCAGCTGATTGTATTGTAAATGCAAATGCCAGCTGATTGTATTGTAAATGAAAAGCAAGATGATGGAGGAGATATATAAAAACTTTTCAGCATCTTTTTTCAATATCTATTGACTTACCTTTAGTAAAAAGTTTTTACCTTTTTACATTTTTTTTTAAACATTAATTATAATTTTGAAGTTGTTTGTCTGTTCTCATTAAGTAGCCAAAGCTACGACGACCACTTCAGTATGCTTTCAAAATTTTATTTGTGAAAATGGAATCAGGTACTTTAGTGATAATCCATACTAGACTTTGCTTGGTGAAATCGTCCCTAAATCATTATAAAATGTCGTTCTTCTTAAAACATTTTTAAAAGTGCTGTAATGAAGTATTTCTCAGTAAATTCACATCAAAATATGTTGCGAAGTGAGGATGAGGATGAATTACAATTCTCTCGAGTTTCGTAAAAGAGTTGCTATCGCAACTAACTTATATCCTTATATTATATGGTGATATTTGATTTGACCATGCAGTTTTTTCTGTGAAAAAATTTAAAAATTAATATGAATCACCTTATATTAATTACTAACATATTTAAACAGTTTATACATACGAATGCAATGTAAAAAAACTTTGTTGCGTTTCTTATAGTTCACAATAATTTTTTCGACTGTGTCTTATGCAATGTAATATATGCAATATATTTGGTTAGATTGTTTAACTGTAATCCAACTCTTTGGAGAAGATAAGTGAAATAGGCACCAGCTGCGCGAGTAAGGAAATTTTTCGCTAATATCGTGTTTTCAGTTTTATTTTCTTTACACAAATATAACAAAAAAAATTTCGTTGACATATACTGCAACTGGGCCACGACTTTGTGCATATGTGATGGATCGAATCAGATAGAAAGAAAATGGGAAAGAAATGTGCAGTTCTGGCAACGACACAAATATTTTTTCCTTACAATAAAATAAAAATTTTCAAGTGTGCACACTTTAAATTAAATATTATACCCTTCGAAGCTAAACCATTACCAAAAATATTTAAATCAAAGTGCAAATAGTTGGATTTACTACGTTATTTTTCTGAAAGAAATTTTATCTACATATACGTACACTCAGAAAAAAGTGGACTGTCAAATTGAAAGTTTAGGACTGTTGTTTGACTGTTTTGTAATATCAACCGAAGAACTGTTGAACGAAAGGTCTTTTCATCAATTCAACTGTTTTACCGATTGAATAGAAGATTTTTGGTGTTTCATTCAACAGTTTACGGTTGTCAAAATTCGCTGTTAATTTCGGTTCAAAAACAATGCTCTGTCTTAGAGAAAAAGTCAAGGGTTTTTTTTTTTTTTTTTTTGTTAATAAATAATGTGTTTTTTAGCAGGGACAATATAGAACTCTAAATTGTCAACTTTCCGGCCGATATATTCCAAAGAGTAACGGAAAATTATTTTTTCGCCTGTTGTTTATATTAAATGTATGATATTTTCCTAAATATAAACACACTGCGATAGCTCAGTTGATAGAGTGTTTGACTGTGAAAAAAGTACGTCTTCAATTACATATTTTACAATTCACAAAAATCTATCTTTAATGATTTGGGAAAACAAATTTTCAAGTTGGCCACACTTATTCACGATATAACTATGTATATAAAAAAATTTAAAATATATACTGCTTTGCAATCTTGAAATAAAAAATATTAAATAAAAGCAACAAAACTTTTTTTTTTTGTTAAAACAACCGTTGGAATAACGGCGATGACTGCTATTTCAACAGTCCCGACCATTGTTATAAGACCAACAAACAGAACTGTTGGTATCAAAGGTCCGGGCTGTTGATTCAACAGTTTCAACTGTAGGATGGGATTTGAAGTCGAAAACTGTCAGTTCAACCTACTTTTTCTTTGATATAACAGTCTTTTTTCTCTGAGTGTAAGTATAGAATTTAAAAATACAATGCTTGCATGGTATGAATTTTTTTTTAATGAAAAGAAAGTTATAGTAATAAATGGTAAGGCAAAGGTAAAAGGAAGGCGATGATCATTACATTTGTAATGGTAATCGAAAGATAATTACATTTGTAATGGTTATAACATTTGCAGTATTACACAAAAAAAAAATTGATATTTTGTGGCATTCAATTTCTAACTTTTTCGTATCAATTCTCGCCAGATATCTTTTTCATATTATCGAAATATGAAAAGAACATTTTTCATAAATATCAAATTGAGATTTGCTAAGATCAGAATGATCTGAAAAATAATACCAAATAAATAAAAAAAGAAAAAAAAATATTTTTGGTGCTTTTATTTAATATTTTTTATTTCAAGAATGCAAGTGTTAGTATTATAAGTAGTTTTTCAAAGATATGGGACTTAGTTATGCCACTGCCGAAGATAACCCATGATTTGTAAGTTTTGAAACTATTATCAAATAACAAGGATAAATAACAAACACCCAGAAAAAAAACACATAGTAAAAATAAGAATGATCATATTTGATTTGACTATGCAGTTTTTTCTGAGGAAAAATTGAAAAATAAATATGAAAAACTTCGTATTATCTATTAATATATTTAAACAGTCAATATATTTGAATACAATGTAAATAAAGTGTGGCATAATTTTTGGCGTAGGTATTTTACGCTTTACTTCGCATATTCCGTTTCTTATAATTCATAACCACTTTTTTAAACAGTCAATATATTTGAATGCAAGTGTGCACACTTTAAATTAAATATTAAACACTTCGAAGCTAAACCATTACCAAAAATAGTTAAATCAAAGTGTAAATAGTTAGATTTACTACGTTTTTTCTCTGGGTGAACCAATGCATATTTATGCAAAAATAAAGAATAAGATTTGGAAAGAAGGTTAAATGCTTTGAAATTTTAAAACGATATCGTCACATCTATATTCACTGTAATAGATGTTACCAAATTTTAATATTAATTTTAAGACGAATGTTGGATTTTTTTTTTGTTAGCGTATCTACCACGTACTTAGCTGAAGTTGTTGCAATTTTATGTATTTATTGATAAAATTATATTTATTTATTGTGAAATGTGTAATTGTTGAAAAATGCTTACCTTACCTTTGGTAATTTTAGACGCTCTCAGCTGCTTTTGCTCGACTTACATAAATTTTAAAATCTTTAAGAGTTTGGCTGATCATCTGAAGTTGTAGGGAAATATCAGTAGCTTGGTATGATGATTTGGTCATACGTTAGTCATCGAATTTAAAATGAGTTAAATAGTTCTCTGTTAAAGTAATATTTTAATATTTTGCATTATAGCTATTTATTCGTTCGCGCAATATGGGAACTGTATGTGATGGAGCTATGCTAAAAACAAGCTTCTTTATACACTTTTCGAGATCTATAACAAGAATTGTTGTAAAGGGTTTTTCAATAAGAACTTGACAACTCAATATCTCGCATTTTGAATATATCAAAACTTTTAATATTGTCTTAAAGTAAAGTCAATGCAATTAGGAATGAAACTCGACTTCGGGCATATGTCCACCACGATTACAGCGGTTTGTTCGTTGAAGACAATTTTCGATGACTCGGCCACATAATTCGACGGAAATGGCCGCTATTTGTCGTTCGATATTGGCTCTTAGCTAACGTAGCCCAACAGAAAAAAGTTTAGAGGTGTTAAATCACAAGATCAGAGCGGCCAATGGACAAGACAAGATGAGGTCGCTCCAACGGTGAACCGGAGTAATAAAATCATGCGCTGAAAATTGACAGAAATTCATTGCAGTATTCTATATTACGGTCGTTATAATATAACAATTCACTATAAATTATGACCTTTGATGTGATTACAAAAAAGCATGACAATCGATATAAAGTGGTAGAAACATTTTTTATACCATTCACCAAAGGAGAAAATGGTATATTCACTTTAATGCGATGAATGTAACCCCTTAAAGGACGCATCGGAGACCCCATAAAGAATATATATTTTTGATCAGCATCGATACAGAAATTGATCTACCCATGTCTTTTTGTCTGTTTATCTGTCCATCTATTTGTTCGTGGGTATGCAAAGTAGTCCCTCAGTTTTTGAGATATCGAGATAAAATTTTGCATGGCGTCTTCTTTTATGTCAGTTCAGTTCACCTGAAAATTGTAGCCGGATCGGATCAGATTTAGATAAAGCTGCCATACAAATAGGGAATCCAAAATTACCGAGATTTGGCATTACCGGTTTTCGGTAATTTTTGATAAGGTTTACCGGTAATTACCGATAATTACCGGTAAATTCGTTATTTGTGAAATATTGAAAAAAAAGCCGTTAAATTTTTTTTTAATTTGTGAAGTTATATTTCAGTATATCTTTACAAAAGATAATCACACCTATCACCGAAGTCGACCGTCGACTTTAATGACTGTCGAGTTATAGGCATCCATTCAGCTCGTAATGCCCTAAATAGCGATGACCGAATTGTTCTGAACTAGTGATAGCTGTTTAAGATCTTGAGAACTGAGTGGAGCCGTTCAAAGTCGACTCTAAAAAAGAGTCGAGAGTCACTTAAGTCGATGATAGGGGTCATCTATGTCGAGCGAATATAATTATTATATTATTATCATAAAATTACTCATAATTATTATTCTGGTCAATGGAATGCCCGCAAAAAATATAAAGTGTCGATGGTATTGTCATATAGTATAAAGTTTCCACAGCTAACATCATAGGTATTAGTGATGATATTATTTTCGAAATTAATGCAATTTCATTTTCTGAACAAATTATGACTCAGGATTCCAATAAGCAACATCGTTCCAACATAGCCAGTAAAATACCTACGGTTCGGAAAAACTGACATGTCGTATGGTAAAAACATACAGTCTGAAAGATCATTATGCAAACCGCAATATTGACTATATCTGGACTTTTCACAAACGGACGGAATTCAGAAAGCTTACTCAAATTATATAACAATAGAATCCAAAAGAAAAAGCCATTCAAACTTATACGTTTTTTATTTAACTATGCGGAAAGTACATATAGTCATATTCGCTTGATCTTACAAGAAACTCTGAAATTAATATCACAGAATAGAACGTACAGAAAGAGCAACTTATAATTTTTTACGATAATGTCCGTTTACATGGGATGAGAAATCAAAAATGTTTTGAAAAATTATTTATCCGCCAGCAAAAAAAAAATATATTAAATTTACCGATATACCGGTAAAATTTTCTAAAATTACCGGTAATTTGAAAACCAAAAATGGCCAGTAAAACCGATTTACCGGTTTTGGATTCTCTACATACAAAAATGTCAAAATCGGTAAAAAAAATTTCGTATTTAAGCTTTTATTATCAATTCCATAATATCACAAAAAGAATTATTAAGATCGGATAAGATTTAGATATAGCTGCCATAACTATATCAAAATGCGTTCTTGTTCTTCTTTATTCGAAATTTTACAAAAATATTTATTTCTATAAAACTAACTGTCCGATTGACTTTAAAATATTAGCATATATTAGCTTTGATGCATATAAAATTCGTTCATCAAAATTTCTATGCTAAACATCGAAATTTTACAAAAAGGTTAATATGTTGGTATTGAAAAATTTAAAATATTTTATTGAAAATTTCGAAACTTTTTTCTGAAAAATAATCAACTATTTTTTGGAAAATATCCAACTTTTTTTTTTAAAATCTACAACTTTTCATTGAAAAATTCACTGCTATTCTGCTACATTAATGGTTTTTATTTGCTTTTGAAAGTTCAAGTTTACCAATGCCCTTTATTACACTGCCGATTATTACACTTGCTGTCTAATAAACAAATGAAGAATGTTGTCAAGTGTAATACATTCATACTTATTCTCATATAAACAGCATACAAATTTATAAGAGGAAGAAATTCCAAATTCGATATACAGCAGTCGCTTCCCTTATGCAACAGTTTAGTAAGTCCTCGGCAAGTCAGGCTAACTTTTTGTTGTCGAAAAGTTTGGCTGTCCTAATCTCTGAATCGTTATTGATTTTTAGGTCTGCGCAAGTGTTATACACAATGGTCTGCACTCAACTAATCCGCTTTAGGTCATAAAAGTACACGTCAATGTCATATTGT
>JAWNPW010000086.1:0-20692 GCA_035078745.1 Diastata ussurica
AGTATTTCGCTTTTAACAGCGCTTCTAGCAGCAAAAATCTTTGAAAAGTATTTTAACAGAACTTAAGTCTGTTAAAATCTGTTAATAACAGAGGTTCCAAAAATTAACGCCATATGACAGTACAACTATGTTAACTTCAGTTGCACTTTTTCAAATGAGACATCTTTACTTTATATTGTCTTTGATTGCAATCTATCGAATTTTTGTTGATATCATTTTGCCTTTTTTCCCTAACCTACCCAATTCACCAACATTTGTGTCTCATTATTTCACCATGTATTGCAGTTTGATTAGTTGCGGTGCATAAAATAACATCAGGTATATATTGGGATAATCATCCACAAGCACCGGTTTATTAGAACTGAATTCTCATTGTAAGCTATTTTGATTCAGCCGGACATGCTAAACTGCTACTTCAATCGCATACAATTACGATACTATGTAGATATCTCTATGAACGAGAAGAAATGTATCGTCCCCCAAGTCAATGTTTGTCTATGTCCGAACAAAATAAAAGTTATTTCGGTGTTTGAAACCAAGTCAGATTAATAATTTGGTATCTATCATTCCACGATTGTCCCGAAAAGTCGATGAAAATATAAAAAATAAATTTATTTGGTTATTTTTTTTTTTTTAACTTTTATGACTATCTATCATTTGACAGATGAACTCATCGCATTTTCCAAACGCCACCGATAAAAGAAAACGGTTTTAAGATAAGAATATTGGAGCATTCAATATTCAAGTATTATTAAATTATAATAATAGCACAGCCGACAGAAACATCGATGTAAATCGACCTACATTAATCTCTTATCTAATATTTGATGGCATACCATATTAAAGATAATAAAATTTGTCATCATTAGTCGGGCCAAAAAGTTGGAAGCTATCAATTAAATAGCAACGTCAGTATTGTTTTGGTTTACCCGGGAATTTTTAGTTTTTCGAATACGAATTCGAATATAAAATTTGGTGTCGGTCACGATCGCGTTTGATGGTCCGGAATAGTACTCGAAAAACAAATTATATATGAAATAATTGATGTTCCTATGTGCCAGGGATCCATAACCAACATACAATCGGCTTCAGATTTTATAGTTGACATACTCAGATTTCAAAGAAAGAGCAGAAAAGAAAATGATCATGTACCATATAATGTTATTTTTATATTATTTGAAGACAATCCGGATCGTGAGCCGTCCAAATAGAAATCAAAATGCCACAGTGAATCGATACCAATTAAGTCTTACCCATGCATGCTTGATGAACACCCTTTATATTTGTACTATATATATTTAGCTGTGAGCAATATCTTGGTAATCGTGAGTTTCAACCCAATTTTATCTATCGAAACCCGAAAATAAACACAAGAATATTGAAATAGAGCCCAATCAATAACCTCATTGAGAAATTTACAATTCTCAATGCTACCATAGCACACAACAATCTCACTTACATAATACATACATACAGCTCACATAGACTAGAGCCTGTTGACCATTGCCACACAGTGGCAATCTTTCGAATACAACATTTATTGCTTGAAAAGCTTTTTCAAACTATTTTCAGTTTCCAAAAAAATAAAAAAACAAAATTGTTAGGCTAGAAAACATGCTTTTTTTGTATAATAATTTTCTATATATGTAATAAAAGAAAACGTATATCCATAAACCGTAAATCTTTCAGTTCCAAAGCTTTGGCTTCTTAAAAAATAGAAAATTTGGAAAACAAAAACTGATTAAATTCTGTAAAACACAAAAATTTTTTAAAAATAGTTTATATTTCTATTAACAACAAAATTAAAAAAAAAAAATTCTTATTAACTAACGTTATACTTTATTTAAACTTTTTTCACATTGGCCACAAACACAAAAAAAAAACCAAACACAATTCACCATCTCCATACATCTAAACGAACTAATCAACCAAAAATCGGTAAACCAACCATCTAATATTATAACGACTGATCATCCGATCGTACAACTTCTACCTCTACAAAACATTTCGAAACAACTCTGCGTGCGTGTACTATTTTTTCGAATTTGACATTTGTTCGTTTATTAAACTTTTTTAATCGCGATAAATGGGAAAAATGTCAATCATTATAATACACACACACATATGCAGATGTCTACCTCAGCCGGTTGGGATGGTGTACTAGACGCCATAATCAATGAGGAACAATGCGATCCACCCGACAACGACAAAGGCTATCCGGGCAATTGTGGTTCAGCGACAGTTGGAATAACGTTTCTTCTTTCATATCTAGTTATAAGCTTTTTGATAGTTATTAATATGTACATTGCTGTTATTCTCGAGAACTATAGTCAGGCGACCGAAGATGTGCAAGAGGGTCTAACAGACGATGATTATGATATGTACTATGAAATTTGGCAACAGTTCGATCCGGAGGGTACGCAGTACATACGTTATGATCAACTCTCCGAATTCCTAGATGTATTGGAGCCGCCGTTACAGATACACAAGCCAAACAAGTACAAAATCATATCGATGGATATACCAATATGCCGGGGCGATCTAATGTATTGTGTTGATATATTGGATGCGTTAACGAAAGACTTCTTTGCACGCAAAGGTAATCCAATTGAAGAAACCGGTGAAATCGGTGAGATTGCAGCACGTCCAGATACCGAGGGCTATGAGCCGGTATCGTCGACATTGTGGCGTCAACGAGAGGAATATTGCGCGCGACTGATACAGAACGCGTGGCGTAAGCATAAAACGCGTGGTGAAGGTGGTGGTGGTAGCGGTGGCGACGACGGAGAAGGCGATGGCTGTGACGGTGGTAATGATGATGAAGGCGGAACTGATGATAATGAGTGCGCCATTAAGGGTGCTGGTTGTGAAGGTGGTGATGCTGCTGTAGATGTTGGACATTTTGATGATAGTGGTGGTGGTGGTGCTGTTCATGCTGGTAATGCAAATCATGAAAGCCAGGAGGGTGTCACAACGCATAATGCTTTCGCTACAATTGCTGGTGGACCATTAGGTCTCGGTTGTGTTGCTGCTGCTATTGCTGCTGCTGTTAGTGGGAATGGACGACAAACAGCCGTTTTAGTTGAAAGTGATGGTTTTATAACGAAAAATGGCCACAAGGTTGTAATACACTCGAGATCGCCGAGTATAACATCGAAAACGGCGGATGTCTGAGCCAGGCCTCGCCCCCCCCTCCAAGACGCACATGAGAGTTAAATTACTGATGAAACTGATGATGATGATGATTCGAAGAACAGCAACAACAAGAAGAAAAAGAACAACAATAACAACAAACAACATCAACAATAACACCAACATCAATGTCAATGTCAATTTCAAAAAAGCGACAGCAACATTTCTGGTAAAATAAACAAATATTATTATTATAATTTTATAATAATAATAATAATAATAATAACAATAATTTTCTGGAATGAGAACAACAAGAACAAACAATTACAACAGCAACAACAACATCACAGAACAACAACAACAAACATCTTTCTTTCAGTTGGAACGAACCAGACGAGAACGAAAAACAGAAAACATAAATAAATAGTTGACGAAAAGTTGCAATCAATTCGAAAAAAAAACAACAACATACATATACACATACATATGCATGAGAAATACAAAATTCGTTATTCAATATGAAACAACAACAAGAAGAAGAAGAAGGAGAACAAGAATGCCACCATGGATCTCAAAATTTCATAAAAACCTTTGTATGTAGATGCCAACCTAAATTTGAGAAATATATAGTTGAAAAATACACAAACATGTATACATATATTGAATTTTTCGCAGCAAACGAATTGTTTTTCGAGCTTACAAAAGATTTTCATTATTATTCGAAGCAAAATATTACAAACACAAAAAAAAAATATTTTAAAAATGGCAATATGTTAAATGTATTTAAAGAAAATTTGGCAAAAAAACAAAAGCAAACGAAAGAATGTAATTCGAGCAAAGAAAGTAAAAATTAAAAAATTGTAATATTAATTCAATCGCACAACAAACAACTAATTTGAAAGAGACACATACACACACACACACACACACACACACAGAGACACACACATACATAAACACAAACTAACAAGCATTTGTGAACAAAAAAAGAACAAACAAAGCAAAAGATATTCTTGGAGTTGGGGCGCAAAACGACAAAATGGCGAAAACCAAATAAAAAAACAAAAACAAACGAGAGAGAGACAAAAAAAACAAACATAAAACAAATAACAAAATTTAAAACCTTAAAATGTTATAAATATTTATACAAGTGTGTGATGCCAATATAACAATAACAACAAACAACAACAACAAAAGAACACAGCGTCAACAAAACCAAATCAAATCAAAAGAAGAGATAACAAAAGATAACAAAACATTCAGTTCAAAACAAATAAATTTGCAAACAATCAATACAATAGCGTCGCGTCAAACAACAACAAAATGAAACTGAAAATCAAGTAATGAAAAGAAAAAAAAATAATAAAAAAATCAATTAAATAAAAAAAAAAAAACTTTAAATCGAAAATAAACGAAAAACAAAAACAAAAAAAATTATGATATTGATTCAAGAGCAAAAAAAGAAGAAAACTAATAAAACTAAAAATAACTTGAAAAAAATACATAAAAAACGGGTCGGTGTGAAAATATCTTTCTAGTTGTGGCGAACAAACAAAATACACAAGCAATACAAAAAAAATGAAAAAAGAAAAAAATACTGAAGAAAAACGACGAAAATCAAGGGTAATGCTATGAAAAACAAAGAAAAATCGAAAAATGGTTAATTACATAAGTAGAAAATTACAAACTTACACAATTGGAGGATGTGCAAACAAAAAAAAAAAAAAAAAAAAAAAACAAAAAACCTTTACCAATCCTAACCGAAAAAATTTGTTGTTTTTATTTTTCAATCGATACGCGGTCAATGGCTTCAAATTATTTTTTCTTTTACTTTTCCTTGTTTTATATATAAATATAAGCGCGAACAAAACAAAAAACAAATTAAATTATTGTTTTATGATTTCTATTTTGCAACAAATTGTGCTTATTGTTATTACTTTGTTCTCGTGACTGCAATTCAGATTTTTTTATTTCAAAATGCACAAAGAGCTCACTGGTTTTCGAAAAACACTCCAAACAAACACAGAGTCACACATACACATCACACACACAGATCTAAGTTGAGACTAGACGAGAGGTCGGCCAACAGCACCAACAACCAAGGCCTATAACCTATAACCCAGTCAACAATTTGAGTCACATACTCACGAGCCTGGCGTTCAAATCTTCAAAAAATGCCAACCGAAAACATTGTGTCATTTCATCTGAAATTATAGAAATTATTTTCAATAATACAAGTTTAAAAATATAAACTTTGGAAGATTCTATCATATCGAATATTATTATTTAGCGTTCCCGCAATTTCGTATTAGGAACTGGAAAGTTTTCGAGGCTCACAAATTTTGTATGGAGAAGAGTTTCGAGGCAAATTTGATGCGAAACTAGCCTCGTAAACCTCGAAACGTTTCGGTGTTGCCGTTGATAATATTGCAACTGTGAAAAATCATAAAATGTTGATAAATGGCAAAGCATAAGTAATTCCCAAATGGCAATTTCATCTATAAATTTATTAAATTCTTGTTTTCCACTTACGTGCGGCATTTTAATTAGTTTTCTTATTTACAAAACAAACTTAAAAAAAAAAAGTGTATGGCAACCCTGATCCATCTGTCAAATAGTCGAATTGCAGACTTGTTTACACATTCGCAAAAAGGTGCGTTTCCGTAAATGACTCGAAAACTTTCGAGTTGCGGGAATCGCCCTACTGAATTTTTTTCTCAAGATTTTTTTTCGTTTTTCGGTGTATTCTATTTTGTTTTTGTCAGAGCTTCACCTAAAACGATCCAAACAAATTGTCAACTTAAGAGAGGCCACATAAGACGATCGATTGTAAATGGAACCCTTTTTTGTTGGTCCGGCTTAGCCCGACTTTTTGAAAGATCTTCCAAAAAGGCATGCAATGGTTCGACGTCATCAGCTCGATGAGAGTAAGTCTAGTTTATTGTTATGTATCTAGTTCCGAGTTTACGAATTATAATCTTCATATTCGAAAAATAACATTTATCTTTAAACCTTTTGAGAAATCCAGTGCTGAGCAACACATGCGCTTTGTGGCTGATAAATTTTGTCTGCTTGGGCATAAATGAACACATACACATATATACAAACGTATATATATATATATATATACATATATATAGAATATTTTATATATTAATTACACTTTTAAAATTAATGTTTTGCTTTTATTTTATTTTTTTTTAAATAGCATTTTTTCCACCAACTGACAATCTACCAGGATAGATCGTTTAATAAATGCTATTTGAGAAAAAAATAAAAAATTAAAACATACACAAAAAGTGTTGTCTTTCTTATCATAAAATTGCAATTTTTCTGACAAACTATTTCGATCTCGAATTTGGTGGAAAATAAATCAATCGAAATGCAAAAAAAAAAAGGACAAATTATTCGTTCAGAAGCATGTAACAAAGAATAGTTTTGAAGCGAGAAAGTTCGATTCGATTTTGTTAATATTGATAATAATCACGAAATCAAAAATAATTAATCGACTGATATTATTTTCGCATAATCGAAAATATATGTATGAATTTCGATGTTGATTTTTTTTTTTTTTTTTGTTTGAACTAAAATAATCTCATGTCCATGAAATATCATAGTACAGGTACATTTACGGCAATACCAAAATAAACATTGCAATTCTTGTTGGCTCACTGTGTGTCGGCAAATAATTAATGTTCCGTTCGGAAACAAAATGTGTAAAAATAAAAAGTCAATAAAAGTTTCAATAAATGTAATGATTTGACTGTAGCTGTTAAATTGCCATTACGATTAGTAATCAATTAGATTATTTGTTGAAAACAATCGTAGTGATTATAATAAAAAGATTCTAAGATTACTGTTTGATTACGATTACAAATAATCAAAAAGTAATCGGGATTACTTGAGGATTCGAAAAATAATGAAGAGAATCAAAAGTAATCAAAAAATAATTCAAAAATAATCTTTGAAAGTAGTCGAATTATTTTTTGATTACGTTTGATTCTAATCATTATTTTTCGCATTCTCAAACAAGCCCCATTACTTTTTGATTATTTGTAATCGTTATCAATTAGTAATTGTTCGAAACCGAAAAGAATCGTACTTAATCAATTACTTGACTTTCAAATAAAAATAATCTAATTAGTAATGATTATGATTAGTAATCATTATTTCACAGCTATGGATTTGACTTAATATAGACCTACCGAAATATGTATATATTTTTATGTAAAAGCATCGTAGAGTCAACATTTATAGCAACTTTTATTATTTTTATTATTTATTTATTTATTCATTATTATTATATTATTTAATTTATCAATTATTGCTAGACACAACAGCTGAGCAACTGTCACTGTTAATGCGCCGTACGAACAAACACATTTTAAATTTATTGTGACTTGAATTTCATTTTGTTATTAATTAAAAAACCAAGTATTTCTCTTGATTGGAAACATTTATATATTCTTAATTAAAAATTTAATAAAAAATCATAACCAAATTGTGCTTAACTGATGCTCGTTTTGTTGAATGTTTGAAAAATGCTGCAAACAAATTTACGATTTAAAAATAATATTAAATAAAAATATACAAAGCAAAAAAAAAAGAGAAAATTTTTAAAATACAGAAAATACGTTTTACATTGAGTACTTACTGAGTGCACTCTTAACAGCGAGGGGCGGGGCGAGAGTAAAAATAAAAAAAATAAAATAGTTGTAGTTATATATATATATATATATATATATATATATATATATATAATAAACCAACAATAATAATATGCATCAACGCTAACATTATTAAAACTACTAACACCAAACTACGCGTAAAATTTGTACCGCGAAGTACACTGTAAAAAAACCGAAAAACTTTAACAAAAGCAATTTTAGCTAGAGCAAAATTTGTGCCGACAAATTTTATTAAATAGTAAAATATAAAAATAAATATAACGCGCGCATCATTGCCATTAGAAAATGCAAATGGGTAAATAATTGTATAACTAATCTCCTAGAGGATGTGTACAGCAAGGGTTGGATGAGCCCAACAAAAAAAAAAAAAAAAAAAAAAAAAAAATAATAATAATAAATGAAAAAACAACAATAAAAAAAACCCAAACAAACACAAAATATTTAAAAACATAACCACAATAAAAACTAAACTGCAGCAAAAAAAAAAAAAAACAATATTTTTGTCACTAATTTGTGCTAAACGTGCTATATGTATGTATATTTTTTTTTGTTAATTTTTTTTTAATATTTTTTTTTTTTAACTAATTAATCAGATTTTATTCACATATTTGCATCTTTGTATTTATATATTAATTGAACTTTGCACTGAATTTAATAGTTGATAGTTGGCAATATAAAATGTGCATAATCAAAATATGTATGTATTTCGTAATTGGAATAAATCGAATCGAATTCGAAATCGAAAATAAAACAAAACTCATCTCTCAATCCAAAAGAATATTTTTTTAATTATCCATTTACGAAGAGCACAAAGTAAAGGCAAAAATATTAAGAACAAAATTTAACACGAACATATTTGATAAATAAAAACTGTCAGTCACACAATATATACGCGTACAAAAATCACAAACAAATACACTCACACACAACACAAAATAGTAAATAATATCAATAAAAATGAAAAAAAAATTTAGAAAATAAATTTTAAAAAATCAATTTTTTTTTTAATTCAAATTAAATTTATACATATAAATAAATATATTTGAAGAAGAAAACGAAATTCATTACAGCTATAATAAGCAAATTGTGTAAAAATAAAGTGGAAAGAATTAAAAAGAAAAAAACAACAACAAATTTTTAGAATAAAAGACACTGAAAACAAATTGCTTTTTTGTTAACACTCAACTTTAGCTTTACACTCGTACATTGTAATATATGACATAAGTTTAATGAAATTGTAACAAGAAAACATCAATAATGCAAAAAAAAAAAAAAAAATATAAAAACAAAAGCACGCGCTTTGATGTGTGTACACTGCAAACAAATTTTAATGATATAATTGAAAATAATTTAAATTGCAAGCGAATACGATAAACGACAAAAAGGAACTATAATTTGAAAACGTCTCAATGTACATGGCGACAAATGATAATACTATATTAAAAAATAGCTATATTTATTAAATTGCAATTAGATATTCGTATACATATAATGAAAAAAAAAAACAATTTAAAGCATTTTTTAAATTATTCATATGAAAACAATAGCGAACAAACTGAAGTAAGGCAGAAGCATATGTATATGTATTTATTTGTATATGTATGTGTGCATATACATATATGTATTATCAAAAACAGTAAATACATATGCGTATTCTCATTTCAAAACACAAAAAAAAAAAAAAAATTTTTTTTTTGTTCAGTGCAATTCTTTCTTTTTAAATATAATGAAATGAAAATGAATCATTGTGGAGTGAAAACATTTTAAAATAGGAAAACAAAGCCTCGTACAAATTAGACAAAATTTAATTTCAATAAAGAAATTCATGGTACATATATACATATTTACTTACATACACATATGTACGTATGTAGTAGTAGTCATATTGTCTGAGTTGAAACAATTGAGAAGAAAAAAAAAAACAAAATGGCTTAAATAGAGATTCTTTTGAAAAAAAAACAAATAGTTATATGTATTTAAAAAAGAAAAAAAGAGAAAAAAAAGAAAACAAAAACAGAGCACACACTGAACATGCTTTTTAATTTCTTCAAGCATTTTGCATTTCAGCTTGCATTCGGTATAAAACATGGAAAGAAAACAAATTTGATAAAAAGAAACTTACTTAATAATTGTATATTGAAATTATTTTAATTAAAACAAAACAACAACAACGTAAATAAAAAGTCAAGTGGGAAAATATCTAGTTATTTATTGAAATAGAATAGAAACCAAAACAAATTGTCTGCGTTTTAAATTAATTTACTTTATTTTTTTTCGATTTTTCAAGCATTCATGCAAGCAATTAGCGCCTCCTACGACAATTTTCGAATTCATAATCCTCATTCTAATTATTTGACTAAGCTTTCATTTGGCAATACTTTCAATAAATATCAATAAATTACAACGATTACAATAGTCGTAATCAAAATGTAATCGGAATCGTCCAGATCTGAGTATGAAGTGAGTGCTGAGCATGAAACATACGATTACGAAAAGTACGAGACTCAAAATGTCTGAACCATGATAACAGCAATCGTTTTCCGCCAAAAAACGATATCACAAAAAAGAAAACCTTTGTCGTAGATTAAAAAATTTTTTAGTACGATTACTTCCTTTTTTTTTTTTGTTTAGATCAAACTACTAATATAGTGATGCTCAATCAAATTTAAATTGCATTCATTTGCAATCGGTACTTTATGCGAATCGATAAAGTAATCAAATAAAATATAATCGTACTTATTGACGCCGAGCTCTTGTATGCTCCTTATGGTGGTATGAGAGCATGGTGCATGTAGTTAACATGATTTAGGTCAGGTCGTCAGGTCACAGTAATTAACTAGACGAATACTAATTAACTAGACGAATACTCTTGGGCCACAAATAATTTCGTTTCATTGAAAAATATTTTTTAATATACTTTGTTAAAAGACAAGAATTCTATAATTTTTATCATGACTTCAAAATGAAATGAATATGTTTTTCAAATTAAAACATCCTCGATTAACTAAATATTTGTTCCACAAAACAAAAAAATTATATATGAGTATACAGAAATTTGCTACACAATTGATGAATATTGCCATCCATAAAAAAATTGCTACTTATAGGAAAAAAAAAAAATTAACAAATAAATGATAAAAACAAGCAAAAAAACAAATAAATATTTATATTAAAACTAACTCATTAATAATTTATAAATAGACTGAACAAATTTAAGAAAGGTAAACTGAAAAACCACAATTATTAAACTACCACTTGCCATATTGAAGAAAAAAAAAAAAAAAAAAAACATAAAATACTCGTATTTGCGAAACACCGTAACGTCGTTAAACTGGATAAAAACAAGAAAAACAAAAGCAAAACGATATGTACATACATATTCTGCGTTTAATTCAAAAGCATATTTAAATAGTTAATTACATACATGATTCATTAAGTAAATACTTATCATGTGTATGAATAATGACCATATTGATCAATACAAATCTAATGCAAAGCAGTGAACCAATATATGTCAGTAATTAGTTATTATTGATTGAAATATTTACATAAAATACATACCTGCTAATACTCGACTGCATACAGAAAACAAAAATTATCATAGCTACAAATGAGAGACGATGATGATAATGATATTGATTGATTGAAAAATTTAATTATTTATAATTGCGCGCTCATATTCTTTATTGTATGTTCAGTATATCTTCCATTATTTGCACTCTATACTAAAACTGTATATATTAATTTCTATATACATACTACATATTATATACATATATCATTTGTGAAATCTATGCGTGCCTAAACATGTCGGCAATTGTAAAATCAATTCAACTGATTTATGTACCAGCTTTATGTGTTCTTTATAAAATGTAAAATAAATCGAATCGAATCAGTTACCTCAATTATTTTCGGACAGTTTTTGAGAAACTCTAACTTATAGCAACTTCCCCGGCTATATATAGAGAATCAGACTGTTTTGATATTATGAAATTTTCATTAAGTTCATTTTCAGTTTTCTGATTACAATGATTCAATTTTATATATAACAAAGGGCAAAAATTTTCATTGAAATAAACTAAAGAGGATTTGACTTGATGGCATGAAAACATCTGAATTTCAGGTATTAATTTTTTTTGATTTTAGTGCATTAATATGATTTAAAAAAAGAGAAGAAAAGTTAAATGTTTAAAACATAAATTTCAGAAGATCCACTGCACATCGAAATAGCACGAATCATAATTTCTGGGTAGAAAAGTAGAAAATATTTGAACTATTTGTAACTTTTTAAGATTGGTTTCTTCAAATAAATAACTTCTGTATAAATTATCATAATATAGAGGAAGAGCAGTCAGTATCCCATCTCCCTTGCGCATGCCCAGCCATTAGTAAGAAACGATGGTGAAAAGTGTAGAGTTCATCCTTTAATCGATGTTTCAGAGGCTGTCGATATAGCAATCTGGAAGCTGATTAGAGGAGGGATTTAGGGGATCCGACTGGTATCACATCGAACCTTTCCAGTTCTAAATGGGTGAACAGTCATGCCAGCAACCACACCTAACCCAACGTTCTTCAAAGAATTACAATATTTCTGAATCTAGCCATGCATTCTAAATGATCTTCGACCAATGCGTCAAGGTTTTAGGTGTTAAAAATATTTTACAATTTGGCCCCAAACTTTCTATTGCACTTGGATTACTCCACATCAAACAGTACGAATAATAGCAATAAACATTTCGGCATTTCGAAGTGGTTTCAAGCATTTATTTATTTATTTTTTTTTTTTTGAGATACATCACTAATTATGCTCCGACAGATGTGAGAAGAATATTATCAAACTAGTCCGATATTTCCTAACAAAATTATTCATTTGAACAATGCCTTTTTCCATATAAGAAATACATGTGTCGCATGAGCACAGCGTTGAACTAGAACATTGAGTGCGCATGACATGTGACATTAGACTTCGAATTTGAAGAAAATAAAAATGAATTGTAAAAGAAAATATAGGTCCGATGCATGAAAAATTGAAATGAAAATATTGAGGATATTTTGTGAAACGAAATGAATAAATTTAATTTTTTTTTTTAACTTTCTTCCTCAGACTTTCTGTTTTGTGCCATTTCTATGTTAAAATTGTTATAACGATTATTTTTCATATTATTTTGTAAGCATTTTTAATTGGTTTTTCAAAATATTTAGATCTATTACGATCATGTACTATATATTTTTATTATTATGTCTTTCACCTAGGGTGTACATATAAAGTTTGTGGGTCTGTTGTATATTTTCGAACAGCATAACCAAATGCTTTGATCTAGTCTTTCGATTGGCCGTCTGTTTGTTGCAAAAATTTGCAAAAATCGAATCAAATTTTAATCACCGAGCTTGTACAGGCACGCCATCCGTCAGTTTGAACATTTATATGTTTATAAACACTTCTACACGCAAAATAGGCGTGGTGAGCCCATTCAAAATCCCATTTCATGAAAAAATATTTTGTAATAATAATTTCGAAACTCGTGTGAGTGCGAGTGAACGACAGTCAACAGATGAGTAATGCAAACGGTCTCTTCATATAAATGGCTATCATTCTGTCCGCCCAACTGCCCTATTTCACCGATGTATTTACATTCTTTTTTATATGCCCTTCACAGAGTTTATGTTAAATATGAGCATCTGCTTGTAATACCCAGAATGATTGGCCCGAGAATCCATATTATTTATCAACATCACCACAGAAATCGACCCAGCCATGTCCGTCCGTGGGTCTGTGCGCAAAATTTTGACGCTTAGCTCACAGACTCTGCATACACAAAATATTTGAAAACTTTATTTGATCGAACCATTCTTCTTATAGCTCCATACATCTGAAAATACCGCTACTATTTGCTGTAATAAATTTGCCAATAGATGGTCTCTTGTCCAAAAATGGGCGCGAACTGCCATTCACCGTTTCAAACAAAACTTGATCAATTGAAAAAGCTGAGCAACGAACTTTTGTACATAAATTCATTCACCGGAAAGTTGACACAATGTAAATACATTTTTATCCGCCAGACACATATATAAAAGGTGAAGGGTATTTCCAAGTCGTTCGGTCCAAACTGCCTATAACATGTTTTCTGTTGTTATTTTTTTTTTTTTTTTTTTGCTTACAAACATATATATTTGCATACTTAGTATGGGTGCCCAAAAGAATTTCATTACGTTACCTTACTATCATTTCCTAGCAACTCAAATTTCTTTGATTATTATAACACTAGACGATTAAAGTTTTTTGATTTTTCCATGTTGATTTTGGCTAACATAAATTATTTGAGCTCGTCTCTCAAATGATGGAAAAAAAAATTCTGTTTTCCCACATAATGTGATTTTCATATTTTTCATATTGAGAATGCATTGAAATATATATAACGTTCTTCGTTAGAAGGAATAGGAATATCCTAAGCCTGGGCACCTTATATATATATATATATATAAATGAATGTAAAGTTTACATCTACATATTTGTTCTAATTTTTTATCAAAAATTTGGAATGTGGAAAAAGTTGACAAAATATTGAGAAACTATATGCTAATATATTCAAGTGGAATATACGAGATTTATTTCATTGAAAATTAACATTTTGGGAAAATAATTGTTAATTTTTATCGATTTAATGTATTTTGACCCATATTTTTTTCTTTTATCATAAGTATAATGAAACATTTTGAAGTGTGCGCCATTTTTATAAAACCAAACAATAAAATGAAAAGCTGATACATATAAAAATAGTTGAAATAAAATTTTATATGTATTAATTTTACTAAAAAATTCAGCTGAAAAAAACTTGTTTTATATAAAAAGAAAATTAAATAAAAACAATAAAAAAAGTATTGTATTTAATAATATTTGAATAGCCTGACAAAAAATTCACGCAAATAAGTGAAAAAACAATATATAATTAATTCAATTAATTCAAACCCAAAATGCACAATAAAATTTAAATATTATAAAGAAAATATTAAAAAAATTGTAAGGAGAAGCAAAAAAATAGAAAAACAAAACAAATAGTAACAAAATCAGAAAAGATATAGAATTAAAAAATAAATATATAACTTTTATTTACATTATATATAAATATTTGTCGCTTTTTAAGTTTTCGAAAGTTGCGTATTTACATTAATGTATAATTTTATAAGAAAAAATTTTAAATAAAAACAAAAATATATTTAAAGTTATAATGTAAAAAATTATTAAAGCGAAATTTTTTCACACTTTAGCTTAATAAATTGTAAAAAACCAAATGAAAAAAAAAAAAATAAAAAAATTTAATTGAATTTGTTATGCAAATGAAATAATAAGCTTTTGTTTTATTTTTACATTGTTTGAAAAGTAATACCGAAAGGCCCTACGATATTTGATTATCTGATAGTTGAATTTAATTTTTGGAGAACAAAAGGTTTCAGGGAGTAAAATGAATAAAGCGAAAACTTCTTGAATAATTTATTTCAACGTATTTTGAAACAACTGCCAAAATAAACATGACCCGCCTTTCCCAGACCCAATATTTTCCGTTTGAAAATTTTACATCAACATTACTGAGAGCTCAAAATTATTACAAATTGCGTAGTTTTTGATCTCTAAAATTTTCAAAGAAAAAAACAGTGCGTAACTGATTATTTTATGATAGCTTTGTTGAATCTGAACAAGTTTACGGAATAAACATTATATGCCACGAGCTTCCATTAATTAATTTTTGTGGTTTGAAAAACTCCATTTTGAGCAAAAAATTCGACTTTTTACATAAATTTAAACATTAGAAGAGAAAAACATGCATAGATGAACAGTGATGAAGCGATTGATTCTTTATTATGATATTATAATATATTCTGAATTAATTCTTCAATTTAACCTTTTTCGGGAGGACCCGCCGACACCGTTTTTATATTCGATTGAAAATTTTAATTTGTAAAAAACAGTAAGTATTATCGCGCTGATCCTATAAGTATACTAAATTCCTATGCGTTCAAAAGTTACAACTGACCGTAGTTACCTCGAAAAATCGGCTTTTCGCCCACTGCGCTTCTGCGCCTTTATGCTGTTATTATCTTCGGGCTAAAAGAATGCTAAAAATATACCGAAAATATTACCACCATATTTAGATTCCGCTCAAACCACTGAATCATCTTTCGCACATACGCGTATTATTAGCTCAAACGAAGAAACAATTTATTGTCTCAAATGGTAATGTAGACGTGCGGCAAGATATCATCGATGATAAGAACGATTGGAATGAAACACGGTTTCTCAGGAATTAGAGCACCAAATTGAAATTTGTTGATGTAATTAGCTTACTTGGGGAACGTAATAAACCTAATAAACCATTAGAAACAACAAAAACTTTAAAAAAATTTACTCCTTGTAAGTAGTTTTTTCAAATGAAAATTTCGATCGTGAAATACAAGTGAATGGAGAAAGTACCAGATATGGGAGCTATCCGAAATGAAAGTATGGACCTTTGAGCATTGTTTAAAAAAAAAATGGCAAATCCATTATTACGCATTTAAAGATTGCTTTGCAAAAACAGGGATATCAGCCAACGTTTAATCGATTTCAAATTTTCACTTAAATAATCCACACAATAGTAGAACTAATACGCACTAAAAATTGAATGCATAGGTAGTAGGGTTCTTAAAATATCATTATAAGAAAATATAGTAAAAGTTAAAAGGCCAATGTCTTTTAACTGGAGAAAGTGCCAGATATGAGAGGTATACCATATGAAAGTATGAACCTTTGAGCATTATTTAAAACCAAAACCTTGCAAATCCAATGATACGTTTTTGAGAAAATTAAAATTGAAAATTACGCTGAAAATTGCACTGAAAAGAGGCATGGTTTGAGAGGCATTTTTGTAAGTCTTCGTACGAACGAACCTCACAATTGAGCTCTAGTACCAAAATCGATGATATCTTTTTCGAAGAAGTGCCAGATATGACACATATACCACCTGAAAGGGAATAATTTTCCCTGCATTTTTGTATCTTAGTTAGGAAAATCTATTGTTACGTTTTACTGACAGCTCCCATAGCCGGACAAAAACACTGCAACGCCGAAAACGTTTTCCATGCAGTGGAAGCTCTCAGCAGCGGACTTCCCCCATAACTTATGGAAGCTTTCACTATAATCGTAGCACTCGCTCAGAACATTCTTAAAACAAACAAATAAAGATACAGTCAAACGGGTATAACGAATCGTCTGTCGTATATATGTATAAATGTGCATTATTAACGAAACTGAATAGCCGAAGCGAGTTTCACGTAATTTAGCTCTTCTTGTTTTCACTAACAATCGATGCTTAAGAATTAATCAACTGAAAATCTGTAAGATTAGCTTTTAGAATTGGTTCGAGAAGGCTAATTTTCCAAAATATGCCTTATGATTTCATTTCATTTCATTGAATTCCGCAATAAACGATGACAGTTTTGTCGTCGGTATTAACGTGTTGGTTCCGTAGAGTTTCGCTTGTTCAGAAATATTTTCTCCTTCAAGCGACAAATACATAAACATCTTCAGTACCCGGCTTAATCGGGCAACCATTGAGCAACTTTGCGCTTCATTTAACTACGCAACGTTGAGTACCGCTCGGAAATATTTTATTCGGCTAAAATTGTTATCCATTTCAAATAATAATAATAGTAGTTAACAATAAATTATTTAACCAATATTTTGTGATAGAAAAAAAAATTTATTAAATTCCTTATAAAAAAAAAAATATCTTAATTACATATTTGAGAAAATATTTTCAACCTTTCGCACTTTGGAGTATATGAAAATAAAATATATGATCAAATATAATAAAAAATATTTCAAGTTATATGAATACCAGAAGGGGGATCAATTCAATTGCACTTCGTTGCTTATTTAAAGAATTAGTTGTGAAAATAATGCTCTTGATAAGCAGATATTAAAAACAAAAGTAAAATATGGCCTTCAGTGTTAATTGAAAATTTTTAATGCCACCAAGTGAAGATGGACAAGGATAATAATTATGTGGAAAAATAATAACTAGAGTAAGCCACCATAATTAAATACATATGTATTAATATTTCTAATTTGACAAAAAAAAAAAAACAAAAAAAATATATAGAGAAAAAGATAGATTTATAGATAGATTCTAATTTTTTTTGTGAACGATGCAGGTATTGATGGGACGCTGACTGATATGCGCCATAAATATATATTGACGTCCCACACGAGATATAGCGTGCGCATGTTTCGTTTGAATTCGTATAGTGCGTTGTTGTATAAAATTTCCTACTTCCATTTTATATTGAAGTGAAGATGGAGAAAGATAATAATTATGCAAGAAAACAATAATTCGAAAGACCCACCATTACTTATTACGACATTAGTATTTCTAGGTCGAAAAAAATAGATACACCCAACTCTCTTTTTACACGGTTTTTTTTTACACGGATTTGAAGTTACACGGTTCAAAAAAAATTTCTTTTTTGTAAAATTTGTTTAGGCTAGTACGGTTTTAAAATCATTGTCTTGTAATTATGTTGCTATATTTTCTAACACGATTTTTTTTTACACGGATTTCTGAGGAACGGAACTACCGTGTAATAAAAGAGTTGGGTGTACATCGATATATAGATAATTAGACGAAACAAATTTTTTTCATAAACGATGGAGATATTAATTGGACTCGCGTTTATCGCGCTGGCTGATCTGCGCCATAGTTATATATTGACGCACCAGACGAGATATCTCATGCGCCTGTTCCGTTTGTACTCGTATAACGCGTTGTTGCATCAAATTTCCGACTTTCATATCCAAGAACAGTGCGCCGTCTTCGGAGCGCACCTGCAAAATTTAATAAAATACGGTAAGTTGGGGTGTAAGTTAGAAGATTACAAAACAAACCTTGCGTGTTGAAATGACTTCCATGAAGGACCAGTGCTGAAGTGTCTCATGAGTGTTCGGGTCTAGA
Source organism: Diastata ussurica (assembly GCA_035078745.1). Classification (NCBI taxonomy): domain Eukaryota; kingdom Metazoa; phylum Arthropoda; class Insecta; order Diptera; family Diastatidae; genus Diastata; species Diastata ussurica. The sequence continues at coordinate 18,806 of JAWNPW010000086.1, forward strand.
AATAGCACTCCACGTCTATTCAGAGCCAGAATCAAGTCACGCCACATTGGGCTATTCTCTTCAACGAGTGGACCTTCCTCGGCCCAAATGCGTTTCACAGCAAAGAAACTACTGCCGAATAAAGGCCACGCCGCCAGCACATTCAAAAATTGTGCCTTCACTTTACCAGGGCTAAGGCTCGCAATTTGAGGCCAAGCCGACTGCACGAGGCCAACCCATTGTGCTGGCCGTATCTCTCGTATGCCGAGCGAAGGTTTCGGAAGTAAAAATTTGATTTCCTTCATTGCCGGTACATGACTCAAATCTGCAGCACGATGAAGTAGCGCCGCAATTCGGGCCATATCACGTATAACCTCCGTAGTCGGTATACCATTACCAGGTAGTTCCAAGAGTAGACCCTCCAAGTAATCAGGTGCTACTTGATTAAATAATACTTCAACATAAAGTGGCATTGGTGCAGGATCACGTTTAAGTGGAAAATGCCAAACAGAACGACAAAATATGAGATAAAATGGTTGTCCCGATTTGAGTAGTTCAGTCGTTACATCGAGTATATATTCATCAGCAGCCAATGGCATTGTAAAAGCATCACCCTGTACAATGCAATATAATGAAAACTCTTGTTGCTCAGCTTCCGACTCAACGCCAAGCAAAGCGCACAATTCAGCAATAACGTCAGCAACGACAGTTGAACAACGCGTATTGACCACTCGTTCTGCTCCGCCAGGCAAACGATAAATTTGACGTCGTGCTGAACGACCAGCCGAAACAGCTGTTACTTCCTCAACGCTAGGTACATTCTTACGACCACCGCAACGTGCGGTTTTACGTAAATTAGTCAAACAGACTGCGGCGGTGCCGTGACATGAACGCCGACGGTCAGATGCAGCGCTTGTTAAATGTTCCATTAGATAGGGACGTAAAGCATCAGAGCAGCCAAAATAGGCCGCAAGAATGCTGAGTAAACGCCAAGCACGTTGTGAGCTATCCGGACAGGGTGAACGGTTAGCTGTTGTCTGTTTCATTAGCTGACAGTAAACCTCATCTCGTAGCGCTAAATATTTGTGACAGTGCTATATGTTCCATAAAGATAAACATTGTAGAGTCAGTCTATAAACGTTTTTTGAAAAATTAGTACTTACCATAAGCACGGTGTAAACACATTTTACTTCAGTCATTTCGGGGTCGAGCGGTATATCTCCGCAGTAGCGTAAGATACAATCAAAGCATTCGAGTGCCAATGGCGCCAACTCGCTCGGCAAACGCAGCAGCGGTATGCGCATGGGCTGTCCTTGCCATTTGACCAATTCAGCATAGGACCGATTCGAAGTGGTGCCAGATGATTCCCGTCCATGTGCACGTGATTCAGTCAATTGACTTGAAAAGTAAATAGAGGAATTAGCAAATGGTTACGTATTTAGTGTATATGTTTTGCACCGAAATGTATTGAGAAATAATTTGTTCTGTCGCTAACTAAGTAAATTTGACAAAATGCGTCCAAGGGTGGATTCTTTACATTCAAATATTTTTAACGAACTTCTTAGAAATTAGAATATGACGTATACAATTACATTAAACATTATATTTGCTTAAATCTTGAACAGAATAAAATGTGTTCGCTCCAATGCAAAGTACTTTACTAATAATCTGACTCACTCATTTCGGAAATGTTGCATAGCGAATTGGAGCAGTGAGTATTTTGTGACCGATGGTGGGCTTCCACTCGGATTAGGCTCCTCACTTATATAGTTTGCATCAAGATTCTGTTGATTTTGATGGTGGGATTCACGTTGATTCTGTTGTTGCAGTCCATTCACATTTGATTTCCGCTGTGAGTGTAAATAGCTTGTCTGCTTCAAATAATGTTGAATTTCCATATGATTTCCC
>JAWNPW010000091.1:0-25210 GCA_035078745.1 Diastata ussurica
GTAATAGAATCAATTACTTTTATAATCAAGTCAATTATTTTGTACATTGGCTCGAAAATGTTCACGTTTTTAATTGACTCAATACATTTTTTAATCAATTTTACTATTTTTTTTTTCTCTGTGTAAAGTCCAAAAAAACATGTTTTTTTAAATAAATAAATTTTAGAGGGTTCTAAAAATATAAGAAAAATATTTTTAAGTTTTATTCGACCAAATTTACAACTTGCACCATGTCGTTAGTCAGGTGTATTTTCAGTGTCGCACCGTGTTATAAACGTTATAATGCTAGAAAAAAATCGTTTGAAATGCTAAATATATACAGAAAAGTTAATAATGAGTTAAATAAGAAAAACTATCTTGCAGGAAAAGAACCATATCAATTGATTTGTAAACAAAGGAAGGGAGAATATAACCGATTAATTGTTGAAAAGCTAAATCGAACCAATAGCTCAAAAGGTTGGTGGAAAATGGGGAAAGAAATCAGGAGTCATTCTGGACAAGCCGAAGCAGATATATCAGCGGAGAGTTTCAAAAACTATTTTGCCAAATTATTAAATCCACCATAACTAACCAACGACATTCAATTTGCAGCAATGTGGCATGCGGATGAAGAGTAGTAATCAAGCGGGTTTTAAACGAAATTATTCAACGATTGAGAATATATACAACCCAACTGCTATTGACCATTCATCACTGGATAAAAACAACAAGTTATATACTTTCTTTGTTGACTTTAAGGCAGCATTTGAGAAAGTCGCGAGACAACGTCTGAGCTATAAGCTGCATATGTTGGGTATTTCAACAAAAATCGTAAACTTGATAGAAAATATCTATAACAACACAAAGTCGGCTGTATGGAATGGAAGAGAGGTATCCGATTGTTTTAAAACGCTCTCAGGGGTGAAACAGGGGTGTCTACTATGACCTTTACGGTTCACATTGTATCTCAATGACCTCCATGAACTTCTAGAAGGTGGAATAGTAATAGATGGAACGAATGTTCGACTATTATTATATGCGAATGACATCGTGTTGCTTGCAGGGGATGTGAAAGTGATGCAAAATATGATTGATAACTTGGAAAGCTATTGTGAACAGTAGGGCATGGAAGTAAATTTAAACAAATCAGAGATGATGGTGTTTAGAAAAGGTGGGCGATTAGCAAGAGAAGAAAAATGGATGTATAAAGGTCTTCACGTTAAAATCGTGAACGAATATTACTACCTGGGAGCAATTATGACACCGAAAATTTCATTTGGGAAACACTTGCATAAACGCAGGAATTTAGCGAAATGTAACATAAACGCAACAAGGAAAACCTTTCTGAGCAAAAAAATAATTTCGTTGTCACCGAAGTGGAGACTTTTTCAAGCAGTATGTCGGTCAATTCAAACATATGGGGCGCAAGTGTGGGGATATTCTCTATTCGATGAAGTTAACAAATAGCAACGATATTTCATTAAGCGAGTTTTACGATTACCTGCACTTGAAATATGTCTATATAACAATATTTAATTACAACCAGAACAGACTTCCTCACAAACTTTCATTGCAAATTTAGGCAAAAAACATATTCTGGGCAAGGCAAATTAACCAAATGAGTATTGAAGTCTAATATACGATTTGCAACGAATACATCCGAAACAGAATGGGTAACAGAAGAGTATACGAGAAACGGAACAAAATGCCCTAAGTAGCAGCCATCGATGCGAATACATAAAAGATGCAAATGATCTAAATGAGATGACATCAATATTCAAGGCACGCTATAATGTTCTGGGGCTGAAGCAAATATTTTTGGAAACGTAACGAGTATAAATTGATCAATGTTGCACATTGCACATAACAAACGAAAATGAAACGTTACACCTTTTTATAGCGCAATGTCCTACATTAAGAGAGTTTAGATGCAGGTATTTGGGTAAATCCACTCTCAACCAAAACGAGCTAATAGCTGTGTTAAATGGAGAATTAGATGATAATTGGAATGGGCTCCATAGATATATTTGTACAGCCAAGATATACAGAAATTATCTAATTGCGGAATTTAATTGAATTTAATTGAGTAGAAAAACACATTATATGATAATACGAATTTATTTACATATAATTTTAGTTCAACTGTAAATGGCCGACGACTTATATGTCATTGCCATAATACATCTTTATTTTTTAATAAGAATTTATTTTTTGTTATATATTAATATTATTGTTTTATTATTTACTTTATAATGAATTTGAAAAATAAAGAATTACTACTATTACTAATGCCGACGTACAACCTACCGATATATATCCCCCCTTCATCTGCTCAACAAAAGTATTTTGGGCCCCCTAAAATTGTGCCACCATGAACAACGCCGCAAGATATTCAGCACCAATTAGTCACACCAGTAGCGTAAGCGCAACTAGAAATACGTTCGCTGCATCAGCTATGCCAAATAATTATCGTAATTTTTCAACCAATTATGCTTCTTTCAGTGAAACCATTCCATGCAAGTTAAATTTGTCGTCGCATCAATCATCGCATCCGTGAACGCAACAACACAACCAACCACACGCTCGTAAACTTTTAAATCTGCCTGAATTTCATGGCTCGCCGGAAGGCTGGCCACTATTGTCGAGAGCTTACAGAGAAACTACATCTACGTACCTGTACACTCAACTAGAAAACTTGTTTCGTCTACAAAAACCGCAGGCTAAAATCTGTGTTGATTCACCTATCAAGCGTAAATGCCGTCATGTCATCGCTCGAATTTCATTACGGTCAGCCACAAATTTGAATTCGAAGCCAGATTGCCAAAGCACGTTCGTTTCCGGCAGTCACCGGCAGTCACAAATTGCAATTTTTGTTTCTTCGGCAAAAGATCAACTGAGCGGAAAATCTAGTGGAATGTCAAAATCACTATTGACTATAAATGCAAAAAGGAAGAAATCCATTTGTTGTAAAGAAGAGCATATTCTATACTTGTCAAACCGCGAAAACAGCTGATATTTTCGGATTAAATAAAAACAAATATTCTGCACCAAAAACTTTGTTGAAATTTTTACCAGTTACACTGAGGCGTCCGAAAGGAAATTTAAACACAATAGCATTTATAAATGATGGTGCAAAAGCTTCGTTAATTGAAGAAAAGCTGGCCGACCAACTTGGATTAAAAGGAAAAACAGATTTATTAGCTCTAAAGTGGATCGGAAATCAGACTTGCAGTGAGCTGTCTCGTCAAAAGAACTTGGAGATTGCCAGTGTCTACACAGGCGCGGACAGATTTCATATGAAGGGACTACACTCAACAAAGAAATTGTTTTTGCCATCGCAAACTCTGCATCTTGAAGAATTTAAGCAGCAATGCAAAAAACTTCAACATATTCCAATTGGAAATTATGTTAACGTGACGCCAAGGCTGCTGATTGGTGTGCCTCTTACAAATTTAGTTCGTGCGAATAGAGTAATAAAATTCGATAATAATTTTACCATTCATGAAACAAAATTAGGATGGACATTGTTTGGTTCAAATGAAATAAATTATGACGATCCTGTTGTGGGTCATGTGCATATCGCACATGTATATGCACGCTAAAGAAATAATCGACTATTTCAATTTGGAAAATTGGGAACCAAAGCCGTTGCCACTTGTAAAGTCAAAGATGGACGTATAAGCCCAGCAAATTCTATTTGAAACGGCTAAAATGGTTGAATGTCAATATGAAACCGGGCTTTTATGGAAATGCGATGAAGTAAAATTTGAGCCAAGCTACGATATGGCGTTGAAGCGCCTTGAGCTTATCGAAAAGAAAATGCTGCGCGATTCTGAATTTGCTGTATGGTATGAAGCCAAAATAGAGCAGTATGTAATTAAGGTTATGCAACGAAGTTGTCGCCTACAGAGGCTGCTTGCATTGATAAACGGTCATGGTGTTTACCTCATTTTGCGGCTTACAATATAAATAAACGCAATAAGTAAAAGCTGGTTTTCGATGCAGCTTCAAAAGTTAATGGAATGTCGCTGATCTGCACTGTAATGAAAGGACCCGATAAGTATCAGCCGAAATCTTTATTAATGATTTTATTTCAATTTCGCCAGGGGAAAATTGCTGTCTGGGCTGATATACGCGAAGTGTTTCACCGTGCGAACATAAGACGGGAGGATCAAAATGCTCAGAGATTTCTATGGCGTGAAGGAGATCAATCAAAACACCCTGACCTATATGTCATTAAGGTGATGATATTTGGGTCAGTCTGCTCACCGTGCTGCGCTCAGTATGTGAAAAATGTGAATGCTGAAAAATATCGAAACGGGTTTCCACGAGCTGTTGAGGCCATTGTCGACCGACATTATGTAGATAATTATGTGGACAGCATTGACACCGGTGAAGAGTGCGCGAGCATAACAAAAACTATCATCTATATACATCACGCGGCAGCCTTTGAGTTGAGAGGTTTTGTTTCAAATTCTTCAGAGCTTTTACATTTGATCTCTGATAACCCTACTTCATCATATGAGTCAACATCGAAAAATTTGTGCCAAAATGAATGTTTGAATGCAAAAATTGTTGGCATGCACTGGAATCGCAAAGATGATGAGTTGTATTTCAACTTGTTATTTTCTAGGGTGCCAAAAGCTATCTTGAAAGGGAGTCGTCGTCCGCCAAAAAGGGAAATTCTGAGCGTAATGATGTCTATATTCGACCCATTCGGCTTCCTGCGCAACGTACTCGTCCTGCCTAAAATTTTGATGCAAAGGTTACGGCAATATAATATTAGCTGGAATGAGCCAGGTTTACGAATTTGGACAAGGTTAAGGAATTTAAAATGTCCAGATGCTACCTTCCAGAGCTCACCAATCACGCAGCTGACCGAAATGTTGCACTCATCCGACATGAAGCAGTGGAGGTGGGTACCGGGATCCCAGAACACTGCTGATAACGTAACCCGGCCACAAGTGGTACAATCTGTCTCATCGAACTGTGGATGAATAAGTGGACCTACTTTCTTGACATGCGGTCGCATCGATTACGCGGAATGTCAACCTCTCTCATCGCTCGCCATTATCATGAAGTTTTTTATCACCAGAATCGAGAGGCAACTATAAGCGCGATTCGCTACAAATTTAGGATTACAAACATTCGTCGTCTTAAGCAATCAACGAAAAGTAAATGCCAGCTTTGCCGAAATTTGTCTAAGCCTCTGTTGAAGGGTCAAGTCCCTGAAGACCGACTTATGCCTAACGTGAGACCATTTTCTTACACCGTCGTGGACTAGTTTGGTCCAGTTTTTGTTTCAATTGGGCAAAGGCGAGAAAATCGATGGGTTCATGTATATACCTGCCTGCCAGTAAGGGCTATACATTTGGAATTGGCAAGAGACTTGACCTCAGACTCGACAATTTTGTGCCTTCGAAATTTCGTGAACCTCATGACGTGCCTATACGAATAAAAAGCGACAGAGTTACAAATTTTGTGGGGGCAGAAAAGGAAGAATGGCTGCATAACGAAAAGAATCTTCATGCAGATTAAAGGAGTCGAGGAATCGAGTGGGTTTTGAACGCGTCCGCTGACCCGTCCGCTGAAGGTATTTGGAAACGTATAGTGCGTGCAGTTATACAAGTTTTGGCATTTACTTTGAAAGAACATGTTCCACAAGTTGAGACTCTTCTCAGCCTGTTGATAGAAGCAGAAAATTTAATAAATTCTGGACCGCTAACACATGTGCCAATTGACAGCACTGACGCTGAATCGCTAACTCCTAATCACTTTATCTTGGGATGTCCAAACTATGTTTAAACAACAGCCGTACCAGATAAAGTGTGCTTGAAGAAGCAATGGCGCATTCTCCAACAACTGAAGCAAACATTTCGGAAAAAGTGGATGTTGGAATATCTACATATTTTAACACGTCGCATTAAGTGGCATCAACGAGTTCAGCCTATACAGGTCGGTGATATCGTTTTGATCTGCGATGACAATGAGAGCCGCTCCGAATCACGGGGGTGGGATGTTGCGAAGTGAACTTAAATTGAAATAAATTTTTATTTTCTGGATTATCATATCAATATTTTCGAATTGTAACCTTACACTTAAGCTTAACTTGAAAGTCGCGAAATACTTTAAAATGCGTCTCTGATTGGTTTCAAACTGAATGAAATGAATTAGTAAAATGAACCAGCCGATTGAATTAACGAAGTTGATAAAAGAAATTACATATTATTCCAGGAACGATGTCGGAGAAGAGACGAATAAGTAAGAGCGATTTTCTTAATGTATAACACAGTGATACAAAATACACAAAAGTTGAAATAGCTGGGAAGTGATATAGTGGAGGTTGTAGGTATGGTCGAGTTAAACAAAACTGCATACTTGGAATTTGGCGGACACCCTCAAATCTGGACTTATGGTCAAAAAACCGGTTTTGGGTGTCTTATCGCACTTATGAGCCCATAACTTTCACAATTTACAAGTGACTTTCGATTGCATGAAAGTTTTGGAAGGAAGAAACTCAGACTCAGACACTTCCAAAATCGTGGCTTATGGTGAATAAACCAGTTTTACATACCTCATGAGCCATAACTTCCGCAATCATTAAGTGATTTTTGGTTGCGTGGCAAACTTAGATCTTTCCAATAGTTTATATGTTTTTTGAGATTTCATATGCTGTCTATGTGTATTTTCCAGAAAAGGGAAATTTTTTAAAATTTTTTTCAAACATTTGTTTTTGTGGAAACTCTAATAACTTGGTCAATTATTGACGGTTTTTTTCAAACAAACATGCATTTTACTCATAATTGAACGTGATTTTCAAATATTTATACCGAAAATGTAGTTCTCATACGAGAAAGTGCAGAAAATCATCGATGAAGTTGAAAAAATATGATAAAAACAAAAAAGTTGGCCTTTGTCTTAAAAATACATACTGATATCATATTAAATCTGACAAACCATATATATCATTGGAACGGTCTAAGTTTCTTCTTTCCAAAACTTTCATGCAATCGAAAATCATTTGTAAATTATGAAAGGTATAGGCTCATTAGTGCGATAAGGTACCCAAAACCGGTTTTTTTACCATAAGTCCAGATTTTGAGGGTGTCCGCCAAATTCCAAGTATGCAGTTTTGTTTTACTCGACCATACCTACAACCTCCACTATATCATTTCTCTATTTCTATTTCTTACTGTCGCACCGTGTAATTTAATAAATTTGAAATTCTTTTTATAGATAATCAAACCACCACACCACATTTATTGAAAAAATCGTTATTGTGCGTTATTAATATTTCGTTAATATTCTCCATCGACTCTGATTGCATCGGAGTCGCAACAATTCGCATTTTTTTCTGATGCTTCAAAAAAGTCCACCTTGGATCTGCCAATTTTTCGAGTGCTAGTGCAAGACTGCTCGAATTTTTATTTCAATAAGATACGCTCTACTTTACAAAATATACAGGATAAATTTATTCCATTGTGTTAAAAAATGTATTTTTGACAATTATTTTCCTTCAACAACTCAAAAACTAAACTAAACATCAATAAATTTGCCTACAAATCGCTCACTTCGAATTGATCTGCAGTCCAAAAACTGTTTCTATAACCAAATTTTTACAGATTTTTCTAAGTTGGAATATTACCTTTCAAGCGATACCAAAAAAATTTAATACAAAGGAAGTAATTTTTCTGATTTTTGTCCATGTAACGTAGCACTGTGTGGTGTCCTGGTTCCATCTCAGCATGCATATTTGAAGGTCAAATCGAAGGAGACAGCGCTACATTGTGTTGTATAAACTATAGAAAAATTACTTCATTATTGGGAGTATACTTTAGGGGCTTTCCTAGACATTGAACGGGCTTTCAACAAGTTTTCAAAGGACTCACTAATTGATGGCCTGCGCCAAGTAAGAGTTAATGAACACCTTACAGGGTGGATTTGGGTTTTGCTTCATAGCCGCCTCATCATCACCTCGTGGGGCTCACTTTCGTCTCACGAATTGACAAAGTGTGGCACACCACAGGGTCACCCCCTGCATTATCTCTACTTCTATGGATATTTGCTTTAAATTAGCTAATGAATATAGTACAGCTTCAAGGCACGAAAAAAGACGCCTACGCAGATGTAGTGCTACTAGTGACGGAGAAATTTTTCTACGATATTAGCGAGCTGAAGGTGCAATCCCTGACCTCTGTAAGTAACTGGTGTTCAGGTAGAGGGCTTCGAATTAATCCGCTGAAATTTGAGTTAGTGCTACTTACTAGGAAGTATAAGGTTCCTAACTTCAGGTGCATTCACCTAGGGGAGGATACCATTCACCTTTCAAAAATAGTGTAATAGTGTAGCGATTTATTTTGGACTCTAAGCTACAATGGAATTCTAATGTGCAGGAACGAGTTGCAAAGGCCAAAATTGCCTACTATACTTGTAAAAAAATGTTTGGTGGTACTTGGTGATTGAATTTGATTTGAAATAGTAATTCCAACTAGGGACTTCTGGCGTAACAGGGAATCGGACCCAACTAACACTACAAATATTTACACTGACGGATCAAAACAGGATGAAGGGATGGGAGCGAGTTTCTACATTCCATCATCAAGTGTAAGACGACACTACAGACTACCATCTATTTACAGTACCTTCCAGGCAGAATTGGTGGTGATTAGTAAAGCAGCGACGCTTTTATTGACTTGGGTTAGTGCTGGTCACATCAATATTTGTATTGACAGCCAAGCAGTAATCAAAGCCCTCGCTTGTTGTGCAATCAGTTCCAAAACTGTTCTAGGTTATTACAACTTTTTACAAACTCTTAGCCAAAATAGTGCAGTCTCTATTATCTGGGTGCCTGGGAACTGTGGCGTGGAAAGCAATGAGATTGCTGACTACGGGGCAAAACAGGAGGTGCTCCTCGAAGAGGATCCTCTAAACATACCACTGCCAATTAACTACTATAATCAAACAAATTTACAATATCTCTTTTCAACAGCTTTACTTAGGTGGCAGCACCTGGATACCAGCATCATTGCGAAAAACTTTTGGCCGACATACTGCAAGACGAAAACTGAATATATCTATCTCTTCCGCGCAAGTCATGGGTTCGAAAAACTCAAATCGTCAAAAACAAAACCGTCAATCATTGAGCGTGGCGGTTACTACCAATCGCGCTTGCATTGTGTGCAAGTCAGATGAAATCACCACCGGCCACTGTCTTATTGGCTATCATGCTCATAATATGAGACTGATGGATGATAACTTGTGTAAATGCTGCAATGAGGACGATATCGAGACACTCGAACATCTTCTGTGTCACTGCCCAGCATTCTGCAAATCCAGATTCAGGATATTGGGACAAATGACGTTCAACAACCTTAACGACCTGAGCAGCTTGAGTTTCAAAGCACTTAAGGACTTTGCGATTAAAACTGGTGCCTTCACACGAAAACTGGAAGGCTTCACACGCTCTAACAACAATATCTTCGCGATTTGACGACCTAGATGGCGTGGTAGCACTGTGGACCTTATTTGGTCTATGTGAGGCAACTACGCCGCCACCCTAACCTAACTTAACCTATCCTAAGCGTTCTTCGTTTATAAGACGATTCATGGTTAAATTATAGACAAAACTAAATATATTCGACAGTGATACAAGACACGAAACGTGCGTCAGCTGTCGAAACCAGTGCTGCCAAAAATAAAATAGCTGAAAAATCACCCATTATTATCGCAAACGTCTTGTCAAAAAGAAAACTCCATAACGTGAAAAATACTACATGAGAATGACTGCTAGGCTTGGAAAATTTTAGCGTAAATACAAAATCTTGGGATCCGTTACTGTTGCATATCCTAGTACAGCAAATCGACTGCACAGCGCACAATCTCTGGGAGCAGGGACTTTAAACTCAAAGCGATTTGCTTGCGCTGGACGATTTCTTACACTTTTTGGAATTCCACTTTCAATCATTAGAAGTCATGGGTTCGAAAAACTCAAATCGTCAAAAACAAAACCGTCAATCATTGAGCGTGGCGGTTACTACCAATCGCGCTTGCATTGTGTGCAAGTCAGATGATGTCACTAAGGCAGCGATTGAACATCGTTCAACAGGCACGGTATTGAGTCAATTGCCTCAAATCAGGCGCAAGGCAGCAGAATGCGTCCACGACATGCCTGAAGTGCAACAAAAAACAGAACATACGGCTGCACCGCGGCGAATCTGGCAAGCAGGATCAACTAATGACAAAACAGGATTAGCCAGCACCACTACAGTCACTTCTGAGGCTACCCCCGTTTCACTAGCAGTAGTCGGTAACAAAGCCCCATCTACTCTGCTCAGCACGGTCTGTGTAATCTTAACAGACTGCAGGGGAATTAAAATTAGGCTTTTGGTTGAGAAAGGTACCGTGCACCATTGGAATTGAAGGAATTGACATGTCCAAGAGCCGGATAGCAGAATGAGTCAATGTAGCACTCTGCTCAACAACGACGGGTTTCTCGCAACGAATGGAGGCACATATTCTACCAGAAATCGTGTCAAACACCCTGCAAGCAACATTACCACCGGAAACTGGAAGATTAAGGCGAACATAGAACTTGCAGACCCGGAGTTCCAAGGAAGCAGAACACTCTATTTGAATGGACTGTAGGGGGTGAATATAACAGGCAAACTTCACCTACCACAACCATTTCATGTGGCATGTGTACCGATGACGAATCGCTCAACAACAAGCTCGAAAGGTTTTACCACCGCGGAGAGAAAATGTGAAAATCACTTCATTCAAAACGGTCTTTTCGACCACACTGATAGACGCTTTGTCGTACGACTTCCGTTCCTAAGTCCTGGAACAAAACTTGTACAGTCAAAGGAGATCGCCTTACAACGACTCACAGCGGTAGAAAGGAAACTCTGCAAGAATCAAGATGAAAAGGACGAATACATCAAGTTCATGAGAGAGTACACTGCCCTAGGCCATATGGAAGAAGTTAACCTTGAAGACCACACCATTATCTTCCACATCACACGATATTCAAACCTGACAGCAGCACTACCAAACTCCGGGTAGTCTTTGATGCTTCAGCGAAAACCTCTTACTGTGTGTTTTTCAATGACATATTAGCAACGGGTTCTACAATATAAGAAGACGCGCTTACAGTTTTGTTGCGGTTCTGGCTTCCCAGGATCGCATTCACGGCTGACATTGAAAAAATGTATCGTACAGTCTGGGTTGATGAGGCTGATCGGAAGTATCAGCTAGTTTGTTGGGGCGAAGATTCTTCTCATATCTTGAAATATTAGCAACTGGCCACCATCACTTATGGAACTACATCAGCTCCGTATTTGGCAACACTTCAAAGATTAGCAGAAGAGCAAGCGCAAAGCTACTCTCAAGCAGCAGAAAAAGTAAAGTCAAATTTCAACGTTGATGACGTATTAAGCGGAACTGATCATTTCACTGTGCATGCTCAACTACAAAAAATGTTGAGATCTGCAGGACTCAAACTTAAAAATGTGGACACAGCTGACCAAGAAATTGAACTAAATTTCGAAAATCCTTGGAAGGAAGCCATAAAAACTATTGGTCTCATATGGCAACCCAATAGACCGACCCATCGCTAAGCTTTCCTGTATACCTAAGCTGTTCGAACGCATTGTTCATGATACAATGTATTTCCATTGTAAATCCATCTTTTCCTACCACTAACATAACCGAATTTATATCCAGCACTCTTGGCGCTTTGGAGGATGACAAGGAAGTCGATGCAATTGCTACCGACTTCAGTAAGGCTTTTGATAAAATCTCGCATGGTATCATCTTCCTTAAACTTAATGCTTTAGGTTTTCACACTGGGTTCATAAGATGGATTAAATTTTACTTGAAAATCGGCAAATTAACGTCATCTTTAGAACTCCTATATCTGAACCCTTTGTAGCCTTATCCGGAGTCCCTCAAGGTAGCCACCTGGGTCTATTGATTTTTGTCCTGGCAATTAATGATGTAGATTGTATCATTAAAAACTCGCAGCTCTCTGTCTACGCTGATGATATGAAAATTTACCGACATATTCTTGTACCCCTTGACTATCGTCTACTACAAGATGACTTGAATAATTTTTCTAAGTGGTGTGAAAAAAAATTTCTAGAGCTCAATGTCAGTAAATGTCAATTCATAACATATTTCAGAAAGCGTATTCCGTCACCGTCTAGGATATACTTTACACGCGATAATAGTGTCCCTTCGGTAATGTCTTTACGGGACTTGGGCGATAATGAACTAAATTTTCGTGCCCATATTGATGACATTATAAATAGGGCAAACTCTGCTCTCGGGTTTGTGAAACATTGGTCAAAAAAGTTCTCAAACTCATATGTCCAATGTCTCAAAATCTCTGTATGTTACATTTGTAAAGTCAATTCTTGAATATGCTAACCAAGTCTGGTCACCTAATTATAACGCCCATTCACTTAGAATTGAAACAGTACAACGCAGATTCATTTGGTTTGCCCTACGCGGCCTGCCATGGGCAGATCGAAATAACTTGCCTCCCTATGAGGATCACCTAAAACTAATTGACGTTCAGCTCTGGAGATACGCCGTCAAGCTGCCGATGTCATATTTGCTCACCAGCTATTAGCTGGAAACATCGAATGTCCCGCGTTGCTCCAAACAATATTTATTAACACCAACCCTCGTAACCTTAGGTCTGTACCATATTTTCGTCTTAAAACTCACCGAACGGATTATGGCGGCAACGAGCACATGTCTAGAATGTTTCGACTAACAAACAACATTCCAAATGTGTTTAACATTCACCACACCAAATTTAGCTTGAAGAATGCCCTATCTCTACCCATGTCAACTCCATCCTGCTGTTGTTAACACATTCTTGATGTTGCATGAGCTTCATTATTTTGAATAGTGATTGCTCCACCTCTTCCAAAGTTAAGATTGAATGCTTTTATGAACCGGTAAATGTATGCTGTTATCCTTTGAAGCCGTCGGAACGATTGTTTGGTGTTGATCTGCGCGATTATGCTGTCTGAATCATCTATGCTTATCGCAGTAGTTATAGTTCGCCGAAGTTCAAGTGTAGTTGGCCCCTTGGGTGGTTGACGGGATGAACCAGTTAGGACAAAAAAATTTGTGTTGATTAATTTCCATGCTGTGAAACCTCGAGATGTGAGTTCGGCAGGATTGTCTTCTGAACGAACATGCTTCCATGAACTAGGTGAAGATATTTGGTGAATCACTGCAATTCGACTAGCAATGAACGTATGGTCGTCGAGTCTAACCATTTAGCAACTGATTTTGTTGAAGTTTTTGAGACATCGTGGAAGCGTAACCTTTTTTACTGGTGCTACCCTTGATTTTGCACATAAGAACCGAACATGCAATGTATTGCTTGTGGTTGTGGTTCTTACGTACGCAACTGCTCCATATGCTAGCTCGGAAGCATCTGCGAAGATGTGAAGTTCTGGCTTGTTGGTGGTTGTTGAGCTGCTAAACACATGGCGACGAATGCTTATTTCACTCAACAGGTCCAGCTCTTCTTTGAATTTGCACCATGTTGAGTGAAGGTTTTGAGGTAATGCGTCCCAATCTAGTTTGAGTTTCCATAAGTCTTGCAGGAATATTTTGACATTTACCGACAGTGGTGCAATGAACCCGAGTGGGTCGAATATACGTGAAATGTCGGCCAGCGCTGTTCTTTTAGTTTTATTTTTATTTATTTTATTATTAATTGCAGTATATAATATTGCAATTAATTCATACATAGGAGAGTGCTAGCTACTATGGTCATCGACTCTGGAAGACAGTTGATAGAAAAGAAGCATTTTTTTGAAAAAACGTCTACGACTTACGACAAACTTTGACTTACCTGCGGGTCGAACCCAGACCTTCGGTATAGGAGGCGAGCATTCTTTCAGTTATTTGGCGGACTTCTGATAGCTGAACTCTTATTTTAAAGACGTCCGTTTTGTTATATTTATTTATTTGCTTAATATAAGCAATTACTTAAATCTATACTTAATTTTAGGGGGACATACTTTTTTGTTTTTTTTTTGGCTTTTTTTTTTGGTTGGTAGGTGGGCAGCACATGACACAACCTTGTGGAACTCACAAGCATAATCGCGCAGATCAATCACAAACAATCGTTCCGACGGCTTCAAAGGATAACAGCATACATTTACCGGTTCATAAAAGCATTCAATCTTAACTTTGGAAGAGGTGGAGCAATCACTATTCAAAATAATGAAGCTCATGCAACATCAAAAATGTGTTAACAACAGCAGCTCGATGCGCAGCGTCACACCATTCCCGGGCAGCAATGGCATATTGCGAGTTGAGGAACGTTTGGAATCAACTGACATCAGCTACGACGCTAAACATCCAATGCTCTTGCCGTATAAACATCCACTCACTAAAGTGCTTCTGTAAGAACTACACATGGAAAACTTGCACGCAGGCCCCCAAACATTATTGGCAATGACAAAACAAAGATTTTGGTCAATTAAACGCGTCACATTGGCGCGCTCTGTAGTGCAAAATCACGGTTTGGTACAGGCATCACTAACATATGAAAAGATGGGAACCATTAGCGTAGAGGCAGAAGCTGTTATGAATTCAAGGCCTCAAACTCCATTGCCTAGCAACCCCAATGATCTTCAAGCATTAACTCCTGGGCATTTCCTTATCGGAGAACCAATAAGATCATCATTAGAACCGCTCGCACAAGCAGACGATATCTCCCATCATACTAGATGGAAACTAGTAACCAAACTCAAATCACAATTTTGGAGACGGTGGGAACTGGAATATCTAAACAGCCTTAAGCACCGATACAAATGGATCATCAAACCCGGAACAATGGCTATAATTAAAGAGAACATATAATAAAGCTTGAGAAGACAATTTAGTCGGAGTCTCAAACTGCCACTTCTATTGTTCGAAGACCAATCCACAGATTGGCTCCGTTGCCCGTTGAAACGGGGCAATCAAGTGCGCCAGTTCCTTCACCACCACATACATGTTCAACTGACATGGGAATTCACTTTAAGGTGATTGGCTCTCTTCAAACCTCAAAAATAGACTGGCATTTAAGTGCAGAAATACAGCACAAGAGCACATGCCGAGAAGTCGTAATCGATTTTGAACACGTTGCGACAAGGTTTAATATGGATAATCAGCTGTTAAAAGCGGAGAGAAGCAAGAGAGGCTGAACGTTGTTGGAAACATTGCGAACTCATTATTTGGGTTATTGGATAACGATAATCAGTTACACTAACTCCACAAGGACCAGACATCAGTCATTGACTCAATGATAAACATTTTCAAGCAAAACTAAGAAGCGTTCAAGGTGAAATTCGACAGCCTTGATCGTCAAGTCACCAACATATTGGTTCGAACTAAC
This sequence comes from Diastata ussurica, assembly GCA_035078745.1. Classification (NCBI taxonomy): domain Eukaryota; kingdom Metazoa; phylum Arthropoda; class Insecta; order Diptera; family Diastatidae; genus Diastata; species Diastata ussurica. The sequence goes on from JAWNPW010000091.1 coordinate 15,389, forward strand.
AGCTTAGAAAAAGAGGTATACCAGGTGAAGATTTTCCAACTCTTCATTCACTATATATTCAATTGACAATGATAGCAGCCAAGCTGCAGCGTATCCAATCATCAATAGTGGATGTACTTTCCCACGAAAACTGGAAATAGAGTTCCGCATCCGTATCTTTTTACCACCATCTTTACAATTACCAGTCAAACAAGAAAACCTGATACAGCTGTACAAAATGATGACTCAGGAAGGGGAGATTAACCGCGAACTACGTTGTGTTAAAGATATCCTTTCCATTGTGTGAGCAAGAGAAGTTCTAATTATACCATTACCACTATCGGCGCAGTCCAAATGACAATGACATCCTGGCTGTAAACGCTCATCGGGATCAATATTTGTCAATCAGCTCCAAGCAATTACAAGCCTGTTTGAACGAGAAATACTAAATTTCTCTGCTCAAACATGCAATCGATTCGCAATAAAGGATCAGGCCCTGTATTACCCTGGATTGCCCTGTAAGAATAATAGGAAACACCGAGACCAGGATGCAGCTGTGCAAAAAAAATCCGTGGATATGCGCAACAGTTGCACTGTCTGGAATAACAACCTTATGTGGAAACAAACCCACCAAGTAATCCTAGTCGGATCGGGAATAATAACTTTACAACCTAAATGCGTCCTCAAGCGCAAAACCATCACTATTCAAGGGCATGAGTCTTACTCCAATGCATCATACACCAGCATTGGAAACCTATCAGACGTTGTACGACCACAGCAGCTGCATCCAGTACTATAAAATACAACAGTTAAATTGTAGGAGTCCAACGTATAAACCCTATCAGAACTGCAATCAATATTGAAACATCAACAATTGTAAAATTACCCAAGGCAACTTCAACATATTAACAATCATTACTCAGCGCTTGGGTATACGTCACTCCTGCTATGCGTTGCTATCATCAGCTGCATCATTTGGAAGTCAAGATCACAAAAGCCCGATGCCAAAACGATAACCGAACCACAATCTCCCAAATAAATGAGAGAAGCGAACCACACACTACGCAACAAGTATGAAGTAGTTGAGCCACCATCGCTCAACGGTGGGCAAAATGTTCACACACCAGGTGCTGACCATTGCACATTTGTAATTGTCATCCACAGCGTGACTGCACTTTCGATAGATACATGAACAAACTCATATTTCATGCTGACTTCAAGCTGAAAATATCGAAAAGTTAAAAAAAAGTACTCCAATTGGCATCAAGTAATGGTTTACAAATAAAGTGGAGGAAGTGTCAGTTTTTGAAGCATAAAGTTGAAATTCTTGGATATGTCATCGAAAATGGCACTATAAAACCAGCAATTGAAAAGACGCGTGCAGTAGGCCATTTTCCATTGCCGAAAACTATGAAAACAGTTCAGCGCTGTTTATGTTTAACATCGCACTTCCGACGGTTTGTATAAAATTATGCAGTAATAGTGGGTTAATGCACCAGTTTTGAAACTGTACAATCCGAGAGCGGTAACCATTTCGTAACCATACAGACGCTAGTAAGTATGGATACGGAAGAGTTTTAGGACAAAAAGACTCTGAAGATTAATGTTTCCATCCTGTTTCCATTCTGTTTCCATCCAATATATGATTCGAAAAATGGAAAGTGCGGAGGAAAATTATAATTCTTTCGAATTGGAGGTGGTAGCCGTTTTAGAAGCATTAAAAAAGTGGAGAACTTATGTACTTGTGATTAAGTGTGTGTGTGAGTGAATTGGAACATGATGACTACGAAGACTTTTATTTGATACATGATATTTTGTGCAAGGATCTAGTCAAGGAGTTGATAGTTGTGCGATCGCCAATGGAGGAAGAGATTATACGAATTGCTCACAAACAAGGTAATTTTGTCCGCTAAAGTTGCATGGAATGTATTGTCACTGAAGATAGAAATGGTAAAAAGGAAGAATATGTAATTCCAATTGATAAAGAAGATCAACCATCAGGAACTTTTCACATCAGACATATTGGACCTACGACAATGACGAACAAACTTTATAACCACATTTTGGTAGTTATAGATGGCTTTTCCAAATTCGGTTGGCTTTATCCAACGAAAGATGCAGGAGCTAGAGCAGTGTTGGACCAACTAAAGAAGCAAGCAGTTATATTTGGTAACCCGAAACGAATTGTTACAGATAGAGAAGCAGTTTTTACTTCATAAGCCTTCAAGCAATATTGTGAAAGCAAAAGAATACACCATCTCTTGATAGCAACAGGCGTCTCAAGTGCTTTTGATATCTTAATTAGCACACGAAAATCCATCCAATTGGTACAAAAACGTTGAAAATGCGCAGCAACGCATTAATAATTCACCGTCAAGAAGCACAAAGATGACTCTATTCAAAATATTAATTGGATGTGAAATGCGACTACCTGATTTCCCTGTTTTACGAAGTTTTATCGAAGAAGCAGCTATCGTAGAATTCAATTCAGAGCATGAAGCATGTCGATTGTTGGCTAAAGATAACATCAAGATAATCCAATAAGAACATCCCAAAACTTTCGACAGTAATCGAAAGCCTGCAATTGATTATCAAGTCAATCATTTACTGATTGAAGCTGAAACAGAAATATTTTGGCCCCTACATGATTGTACGTGTTTAGAGGAGTCTTTACCTACTTGTTGGTCGAGGATTAGATGCTTGTATCTAATTATATGTTGAATTGTTGTTACAGCACGTTACAACTTGTTAGGGCTTCACAAACAACGCATAAACTGTTATGATAAACGAATCATCAATGTTGGTTGATAACTAAACTTTATTTTTAAATGGTTCTTATGTTTATACAAATTAAGAATGATTTAATTCTAACATAGTTGATAAGTAATATGTTGATACATAATTCTGCTGACCAAATGTAGTTCGTTAGCAGAATTATATTCCCATAGTATAACTGCACGCGCACGAAATATGAACAAACATAAAACTTATCGGCTGGATTGTAATTTTTAATCAATAAATCAATTTGATCGGCAAAGCATTTCTTAGCTTCAGTTAAATCAACTTCATTAAGATCATAAAATTCTTCTGTTATGTTAAGCACACGTTTCAACTTTGTATCTTAATCTTTTGGTTTAAATCGAACACTTTCATTGGTCAAAATAATATAGGCATATTTCCAACCAGCATTGCCTAATATAGCCAGATGTAAAATATCATTTCGCTTCACTATATAAAACCTTACATTCATTTATATGTCGTCAATCGTTGTTTCTGTGTTAAAATAAGTAGGTAGTTTGCTACTTCCAAACCCGCATAATCGTCGTTTTTCTTCAGTCATCTTAAATTTCGATTCAATTTTAGCGAAAATGTCCGGTTGTAATAAGCACAAGTTGCAGCCTCTGTCGATCAATGCCTGGATATTTTCCAGTAAACTAACTACTTTGGGTTATTTTACCTTGTCCAAAACCATCTCTTTAAATTGAAGCCAAAAATTCAATGCGCACAATTAATCATGATCATATGTTTTATTATTTTCGTCATTTTCAGCACTGACTTGCAGGTTCGGTTTCTTCTCGCATTTATATGAATGATGACCGGAATCATTACTATTGAAACATTGGGCCGGCTCTGTACATTTGCGCGCAAAATGATTTGGACGTCCGAATTTGAAACCATTCTTCGAGTTATTGGCTCGAACGACTATTTCATCAGTTTCACCTTTCGATGTTGGCTGTGTTTGATTCATCTTATAGTTTGACGGTCCTTTACGGATGTTTTTATATACTTTTAGTTGTTGCTTAAGTTGCGTTATGTTTCTAGCTTAGTTTAGAACTGTTTTATTTAATTTCGAATCTGGAATGCATTCTGCAAAATATTCCAATAAGCTTTCTCCATCTAATCAGGTCTGCTTTCCAATTTCCCTTAACCAATGCAAATAACAAAACAATGCAATGTTTCATATATTTAATTATCTTAAATCATAAAACGATAACTGTAAAAAAAAAAACCCAAAGCGAGTCCGAGGACTCCCGAACGTTGATGTGATAGCATACAGTAATTTTTCAAATAAAAAGATCAAAATTTATTGCTTTAACATTTGTCAAAAAAAAACTTCAACATTTTTCAAAATAAGTTCAAAATTTTTTAGAAAAAGGTTCAAAATGTTTCAAAACAATGTTCAATACATATCCTGAAACTTTCAAATCAATCGGACGGTTAGTATCAGAGAAATGAACCTTTTTGCAAAATTTCGATGCTAAGCGTCACCTTGAAATTCATCACTACTAACATTTTCGAAAACTTTCAAATCAATCGGATAGTTAGTATCAGAGAAATTTACCTTTTTGCCATATTTCGGTGTTAAGCGCCACTTAGCGGAGAAATTTTGAAGTACGAACCTGAAAGACATCACTACCAAAATATCCTGAAACTTTCAAATCAATCGGAAGTTTAGTATCAAAAAAATTAACCTTTTTGCAAAATTTTGATTTTAAGCTCGTAAAAATCAAAAATTTATGCGTGGGACACATAAACAAGCAAAACAGATCTTGCCTTCACAACTATTCAGCATCAACCACATACTATACAGAATTAATCGCGAGCGATTTTCGCGTGAGAGTCGCAAAAGAAAGTGCAACTAAGAACTGTTCACCCATCGCCTAAGATGAGTTAACGCATAAGATTTCAAAAAATTATTACATATTTTCGTAGTAGTTTGTCTTTGTTTTGTATTGTTTAAGAGCAATAAAAAATGGTAGAAGGGAGGGAAGAAAAGAATTTTCCGATTTTATTGCTCTTAACCTTTTTTTTTCAAGAGGAGTGAGAATTTCTGTAGAGTTTTTCTCTTTCGAGGGCATTAACAACATCAACAACAGTTTTCATATCTTCCTTCATGCATAATTATCGGCCTGACGATGGACGTACATGGTATGTCCCAAAAATAACCGAACTTGATATTCAAATCATACAACATGCAGCGCCATTAATTGGAAATTTGGATCATTAAAAACATAGATTCATCCTCTTTCAAATGCAGCTAACTTTATGTAAATCGGTTGACAGATGTTAAGGTGACAGCCATTTATGGGTGGAGCCACGCCACCTTTACAATATATGGTCCATAAAACTCTCGCGATATCTACTCTGACGCTGGTCGTATTTCAAGAAGATCGGTGCACAAGTCGTCCGTCCGGGCCGCTTACAGTGATTTAAGCAAAATTTTCGAATTGTTCGTAGCTAAGGCCATTTAGAATTTTTATATGAACGTTTTGATAAAAATTAGTAAGTGGAAACACACTATTAGCATTTCGGTTTGCTTGGAGTGGTCCTCAAACTACCCAACCGATTCTGATGAAATTAAATATAGTAATAACAATATTTCTTTGTTAACTTCCACGTTAATAATAAGATTCTAAAGAAAACACTGTTATTTTAAAAACTTCAATGTGTGGAAATTCTATCCTGCGTCTGACGAGCATAAAGCGAATGCATGTGCCACTGCACCAAGCATGCGTGTAGTAAATTAATTTTATTTTTTGCGTCTTTTAAAATTCCAATATAAATTACACTCAAATTGCACTTTCTTTCTTCAATGCTTCACAAAAAACGAAATCCAAGTGACTCTCAATCTTCATTTAAAATTCATCATAAAAAAATGCCATGGACACACTGCGCTACAAGCCTCGTAAGGTATAAAAAAAGTGTCGACGAAAACTGAAAACATGGATTGGTTTCTTTGGTTCCACATATATTTAGAATCCTTTGGAATGAAAATCCTAGCTGCTCGTTTTTTTGATATAAGGCAAAAGGATTTTTTATGTCGTTTTTTCAACGAATATTAGCGTATTCACTGGTGAACAAATAAATATAGCATCTTTCATTTCTTTAAACTAATATTGATGCGAAAATTTGGCATGACGGATCAAAATAGATATATATCTTTGAAAAGGTAATTAATAAAATAGTAATTATTTTCAAATCAACGCAAACAAAAAAATGGCAGCGCTTTTTTTTTTTTCAAATAACATTTGCAGTTTTCGACCGATCTTTACTTACTTATGCGCAAAATAATTGTAACAAAATAGGATGTTCATCAAAAAAAATAAAAATTGGGATATTGAAATTATTTCTTGATGAAAAAATGGTCTGGAATAAAAAAAAATTTCAAAAATCGTAAAAAGTTGCTCGCCAAATATTATATTATACACCGTAGACACGAAATTTAATTACCTTCTTAAAGATATCTAATTTATTTTGATCCGTCATGCCAAATTTTCTGAGCGATCCTTTAAGTGAAACAATAGGGGTCAAAAAGCACATTTATACCATTATCTGCTGAATGGCTTCAACTAAAAAAAAAAATATTTTCGAGTTCAGCCATGTTATATTTTGGTGTCGACCAGTGTTATCGATTGCGATGCACAACAAGATACATATATATCTTATAATTAGTTATTAAGAAATCGAAGACGAGCGGGCAGAGTCTGATAGCATTTATAAAAAATTGACGTTCAGATATAATATATTTATTTATAAGAATTATTGTGTTTGAACGATTTGACACTGAGAAACGAAATCTGTCATATAAGTATTCGGGCTTGCAGATATGTGTGATTTTATGTGCGAGAAGAAGTCTTTGATAATATAAAAGATTTTTGAATGAAAGTTCAAATATTTATTTGTTTAGCGGTGGCCGAAATTTCACCCCTGCCTCTGATCCCATACACATAGCGGGCAATATTATTGAAAAGGACTTTCGCCTTGTTATATAAAGACTTACAAACACCATGAAAAAATTTCAACGAACTAAATTTTTTTTATTGGAATTTGCCCGTTTTGATATTATTTGTATAGTACAGTTTCATCCCCCGAACAATTTCTGTTTATGTTACTGACTTTGTTCAGTACGAAAAAGTTTTCACTTCTGACTCTTATTCATTACGTTTTTAATTGTCTACTATCTTGGGACTGCATTATACCATCGTTCCCTTGCGTGCTCTAGACCAAATATAAACGTAAATATCAAGCAATATATGCATACACGTATATGGATCCACAAAGAACTTTACTATGAATTATTATAGTTTTTGTAGAAGTAGTAGGTGGCTTCATCGTAGTGGCAAACTGTTGGAACACCCTGACCTGTACATGTGTATAATAATGTTGAAATGTCTCACTTCTTATCAAATTTTTAAAGTTATAGAAGTTATAATAAGTAGAAAGATAGACCTTTTGAATATGGGCTTACGCGTTTCAAACTTTTCGAAACTAATGTAGAAATAGTCACAAATATTCGAAGTTTAAAATTTTTTTTTATGTTTTTCAACTTTACCAATCTTTTAATCTATATTTTTTTTTTTTTTTGGGTCAACTTTTAGTTGACCCTATGAAATGCAAATATTTCATGTATTTCATAGAAAATTATAACACAAAATAAATACATAATATTGTAATTAAATAAGACCTTTTTTTGCGATTTTTGTAACATCAAAATCTTACAAACACCATGAAAAAATTTCAACGAACTGGTTTGTTATTATTTGAACAGTTTAGTTTCATTCCCCGAACAATCTCTGTTATTTGTACAGAGTGGCTAAGGTGCTGTAAATTTTGCGATTGGCATATTAATTGTTACATTTATATTTACATTCCGAAAGTTTATTTTTCTGACTTTGTTCAGTACAAAACATTTTTCACTTCTGACTTTTATTCATTATGTTTTCTATTGTCTACTATCATGAGCCTGCATTATACCTGCGAACGTCTGCGCGCGCCTAACCCCGGTATATTCAACATAAATGGGTCTGCTTTTTCTATGAAACAGTCAACCAGATTCGTCGTGAATCATTGTGGGTTGTCAGCGAATGGCAAATGACTGCTGATTCACGCCAACGATGACAATATAGAAAATTAATTGAAGAACATTTGTACAATAATCAATAATTAGAAAATTGTACCTCTACTTTACGGTGGAAAATTACTGGTAAGAGTTTTTGGAAATTATACGATTGAAATTATATTATATGAATAAAATTATCGTAAAATATTGTTTTGCAGTAATGAAAAAGCAACAATGCCAATAACACTATATGACAAATTTGCAAAAATTTAATATACTTTTGACGAGACGTGGTGGACTTTGTAGGTCTATAAAAATTATGAATTTTGGCATTTAAGATTTTCTCAAAACACCCTCACAATTTGGAGTTAGGACCAAAAAATCTTTTTTGAGTAGGTAAATGTGCATAATGATTCATAAAAGCCACATTTTCTATCTGATTTTCAAAGTTTTAAAAGTTACGAAAAGTAGAAAGATAGATAAAATGGGTTTGGTCGTTCCAAAATGTTCTAAACTGAAGTAGATACAGTCAAAAATATCCGAAGTTTTAAATTGTATTTCATGTTATTTCAACTTTAACAAGCATTTAATCGATTTTTTTGTTGCGTAGCATATTTTTGTAATACTTTTTTTGATTTTTCAGATTAAATTTGCTTATAAAAACATTTAAATGACAGAACGTATATAAAAAAAATTAATCATTATTTATGCCACGTAAATCCTAATCTTTTGACGAATAATCTTAATCCTTTGTCGATTAATCTTATTTGTTTTGCGCTAATTCTGTTTTTGCTTGTTTGTACAATTAAACTTCTGTTGGAAAAGATACAAACGGATCCTAACCGAACTTAAAACTGAACAGAAAAGCCTTCAAACATTTCATATTTGAATTCATTATTATGAGTATAAAAATTTTAGAGAATTTAAAATTTTTTTTTATTTATTTTTTAATTCATTTATTTATTAAGGTAAGTGTACCAAGTAAGGCCCAACTAACACCTTTTTCGTTGTAGCGTATATAATATTGATGATAATAACATAATTGTTTTTGTATCATTTTCTTTCATCAATTCTTAATGCAAAACCAAAAAATTCGACAGTAAAAATATTATCGGCAAACCTCTTAAAATGCAATTTGCGAACATGTGTACCTTAAAAAGCCCACGTATTTCTAGCTTGAAATAGTGAAACAAAAAATGCTTTAATTTATTTTTAAAGCTTTATTGGTCTATTTTATTGAAATAGGTAGGAACATAAATGAATATAACAGACAACATTATAACATTTTCGGAAAAAAATAATAAAAAAATAATAAAAATTAAAAATAATAATAATCGCTTTTTAGCGTTTTTTTAATGATTGAAAAAAATGTATTCTTTTTTACTCAGCGTTGTAGAGACAACTTGGGCATTATAGTTCTACTTTTTTTCTTATTTCAGCCTTTTAAGGCTCACTTCAATGAAAATTTAAATTTTCAAATTTAATACAATACCATTTGCAATTGTTTTTTTTCTCACCCTTACAATAAACATTCTTATTTAAAAATATTTTTATAATTGCAACACTCATTTTCACAACACAGCATTTTTTTTACTCGTCCCGTACTATAAAATGAACGTCTGAACGCTTTTGAAATTTTCAATCGACTTAATTTTTTTTTTTTTTTCAAGAAACAACTTGAGGACATGTTCAAATATGAGCAAGTATATGCACTTTGGATAATTAGAAATACGTTAAAATTGAAGTGGGCTTTATTAGGTGATGGGCCTTACTTGGTACACCCACCTTAGCTTAACATAAGTACTCCAATTGTGTTAGTAGTAAGTTTGTGAATAGGATCCTCTCACAAGTTCAAAGGGGTGATGGTAGAATGAGGTGGGAGGTCGTTCCTACGAAGGCGAGATGTGCTGGTTAAATTAAGCAGGGCTCTTGCTAGGGGGTTTAAGTGAGTTTGTAGCTTTTCTGTGTACTTCAGTTTAAAACGATTATGTTCGTCTTTTATC
>JAWNPW010000092.1:0-25195 GCA_035078745.1 Diastata ussurica
TTAGAGGTATGCTTTCTTCGGCAAAGTTTCTTATTTTGATCCCTAGAATACGATTTTCCTTGTCACTTGGGCGATTTATAAATCGACCCGCCCTAATATATATATAAAGAGAAAATAAAATATATTGAGAAATAATATTTGTTTGAAAAAAAAGATCAACAATTCAATAGACGAAGTAATAATTATTATTTAGCGAAAGAAGTAACAAATTTGTTGAAATATTAAAAGTAGTACTTATTTAAAACTGTTAAGCGATTTGAAACCACGAATGACTTGATCTAGAAATAGTGTGAGTTATGTCCAGTTCATTAAAAATTTGACTACCTGAATATGTAAGATTTTCTCATGTGTGCAAAATATTGTCGCGCGGATATATCAAATTTTTACCATTATGCGAATTCAAAGAATAAATGACTTGATCTAGAAAAAGTAGGAGACACGGGTAATTTATTTTTAGGCCTACTTTCACAATCTGTTGGGTTTTCTCATGTGTGTAGCTAATTTTGGTACCAAAGGTAGGATTTTTGCAAAATTGTAACGAAAAAGTGAGATTTAATTTACCATAAAAAGTAAATTGTCTTGAGTGATCATTTATTTTTGTGGTATTTTATCATAGTTGTAGTTCCCAATCGAGACCTGTTTAAACATGTCAAGATTTTAGAAAAAAAAATATTTTTTTGAAATATTTTACTGGACGTAATATTTATTTAAAACTGTTCAGCGATTTAATACCGCGAATGACTTGATCTAGAAAAACTGGAAGACACGAGAATGTTATTTTAGGTCATACTATCTGAATATATATGATTTTCTCATGAGTGCACGCAAAAGTTGAAATTTTTCGTAGTAAATGTAAGTACTAAAGAAAAATAATAAAAAAATTTTTAGATAGAATATTTGAATTTTTTTGGATTTGTAATTTAAACAAACTGCGCACTGCCATTGATAAATTCGGACAATGCCAAGTGTGATATTATTTCTCAATCCTGCATTCAGTTGGAGTTTTTGTTTGTGAAATGTTTCTATTTCTGTCTGACAAATCGTATAAGAAAGCAAAAGAAAATATAGATAACATAATAGCTAATTTCATGTAAATCTTTCAAATACGGTGAACATCGTTTATAATGACACCACTAAAAGTGGCGAACTGGCTACCCTCTTCCGTAAGATCTGAATATTTTCCTATATAACCAGATGTAAACGGAAATTGTTAATTGCAACATTGGTTTCAAAATCGGATTTATTTGAAATGTTGGTTTTCCTATCTGATACAACGACTAATAAAATGTCACTATCAATTGGAATTTCAAACTGAGTAAATCACGACAAAGAGAAGCCCGTAAGTGATTTTAGATGATTGCGATTTGCTTGCATCTGTATTTAACAGTAATCAAAGCTCACCGATCGGCGGGGATGAGGCGTGAGAGGCTAAATTAGCCCATCGTTTTTTTTTCTTCATTTTTATTAAAATTATAATTTGTATATAGTAATAATAATATTTTTTTTCAAATATCAATTTTGAAAAACTCGAGGAAGGAATTATAAATAACTTTTCATAATTTTTTAAAAGTATATTAGAACTTTTCAATTTATTTATGTTCTATCTATATATATAAAAATTCAGTGTCACAGTCTTTGTCCTCGATGGACTCCGAAACTATACTATACTATACTATACTATACTATACTATACTATACTATACTACACTATACTATACTAGAAGATAGTATACTTTTTATCCCGATTATTTTTCATTTTTTATTGCAAATTTAAGGATTTACATATATATAATAGTTTTAGGTCGGACGGACGGACGGACATGACCGAGTGTATTTCTTTTTCGATGCTGCTCAAGAATATGTATTAGATTTATGACTTTTTTGAAAAAGCATACTATGCGTGGTTAAGGACGACCACGGACGTGGAAAATGGAGGATTAGGAAGGCGACGGGAGATGGAAAAGGAGGATGAGGGTGGAGAAGTATAAAAAGGGAACGAAAGAGAAGGATTGGTGCGAAAAATGGTCGACGGTGGAGCAGCAGGAAGAGAATCATGGACGAGAAGGATGGAGGTGAAGGTTGGATGTGAACAAAGGATGAAATTTGAGGAGGATGAGGATGGTGGAGGAGGGTGGACGAACGACGAGAAGGCAGATGAAAGAGAACGATCCGTTAGTGAAATACCGAGGAAGGCATAACAACGTCTGCCGGGCCAGCTAGTAGGTATATATATTTGAAGCATAAAAGGTGAAATGGCAAAAATGGCTCGGAAATTTTGAAAATCATTGCTGATCGGTGGTGAAGCTTTAAAATGTATGTAAGGCAATTTCCCATTTTCATGGTAGAATCTGATTACTTGAATACAATTCATGCAAAGATTATATATCACCACATCAAATATTGTTTACAACTTTAATTTTTTTCTTATATTGGCTGAAAGATTTTTGTGCAAATTCGTTGGTATCCATTAGTTCCGAAATAATATTATAATATATATTAGGAGATGACGATTTTCCGTCTAATGATTCCACAACATGTCTCAATATTCAATGAAGACCATATTAGCCCATTTAACATACTGGGAGCTAGAGATTTTGATTTTCAATAGCTTCGTAGTTCAGTAATCCATTCATCTTCCCGGTATCAATGCTAGTTGTATCGTATATTATCAGCTTTATGGTTTTCAATAAATTAAATTTATCCAAGGTTTCTTAGTCTAGTAGGAAGTTCATAATTTTCACAATCGTGGTCTTTGTCTATTGCATTTGAGCTTTGCTTTTCGCAATCTGCTGAGTTTGAATCTAAATTCGATTCCATTCGCTAAGAGCTACGTATATTTTGTTGTTTTTCATTTACAAGCCTTGCCTTGCCGTACAAGTGCTCTATCCTACTGTTCCTTTGTTTCCCCAAATTTCTTTCGTAATATTTAAAACTATTGAATGGAATTGCATCTATAAATATTGGGCTATTTAAATTAATAAAAGAAAGGAAATAATTTCTTACGTTGAATGGTTCAGAAATTTTACACTAATTATAACTATTGTCAAAAATGACAAATATGCAAACGGATCGCATAGAGCTTATAATACTGTATTTGATAGCAAATCAGTGCATTTATTAAAAAAAAAAGAATTATTTAGTATTCCTATGTGGGACATAATACATAATGAAATATTTGAAAAATTCGGGTTTTTTCAATTTTTAGTGTGCTTCCTGGGCTAGATTTTTTTAAAACCACTTGAAAGATTATCATATTTTTGTTATTAAGGCCAAATCTCATTATATCGTGCTATGTAAATTAAACAATGTCAATGTACATAGATATTTAATATGGAAAACGGTTGGGTGCACAAAAGAAAATTACATATAAACAATAAAATACGTGGTTCAATCGTAAATTTCAAAAAAAAAAAAAAAAAAAAAAAACGGTCCCAGAGTTAATCGCAATGTTTCAACAATGTCTTAAAAATTCTTGAGTAGTGTTATTCCGCACAAATGATTTCTCAAACGATGAAAATGATCAAAAAAGATAAATTGGGATTGAGTGCCAATTTTTTTAATTTCAATAGTTTATTTAAAAAATTTTCTTTACGAGTTACCGATTTTCAAACGATTCTATTACAAGGTATACACAAAAAAACTTTCACAATTATATTTAAGAGTAACAACCTGAATCCTTTTCATTGCAATTTTTGGTCTGTATGCTGCAATTTGATGAGCGACTGCGTGAACGTGCCTGCTTAACGCCACCTGTATATGATTGTTATGAGTGTAATAGTTTATTTTTGTATATATATATATGTATTTATCTATAAATAGGGCTCGTTTGAAATATCTGGTGAAAAGCTGGTCATTTTACATTATTGATTTATTTATATTAAAATATAGAAATTGGTGCAAACCTTGATAATCCATTCTTAAAGTTGTCCAAAAAGATAAAATTTTTTTAAATCCATAACAACAACAATCTGCAGTGTCTAGTTCTTTAGCTATATGTAAGTGCATATATTGTAAAAATAAACCTTATTTCGAATCAGTTTCACTAACGAAGAACATAAAAAATAATATCGTGATAGAACGCATTATTTATGGTTCTTATACCATTCACCAAGTGTATACATGGTTTGTGTGTCCATTTTTAATACCCAGAGTGACCGTTTATCCGCATATGTATCATAAAACCTGATAGATTGAAAAAATCAAACTGAATTTGACACACAATACTCATACTCTCATAAGCAAAAGGGATAAAAGCACTTGTAAGAAAACTTTTTAATGTATAGAGATATCTGACTGAAATTTTTTAGTTAAGCTTTGCTGACACCAAAAAGTGACTCTGTGATGCCGTTTACATAATGGTGACGTCATTGGGCCATTTTGCGTCGTTGATGAAAATGACCGCCACGTTACAGTCAATAGTGAACGCTACATATACATCATTGAGCGTTATGTCTTCAATCAATTGGATGGTGCCACATCCCACACAACTGGAGAAACAATCGACTTATTGAAGTCCAACTGCGGTGAACATGTTATATCGAGAAGACTTCCTGTCTGTTGGCCGCCGAGATCTTGTGATTCAACACCTCTAGACTTTTTTCTGTGGGGCTACGTTAAATCGAGGGTCTACGTCAACAAGCCGGCGACGTTAGAGGACCTAAGACCCATCATCGAACGAGAAATAGCGGTCATTTCCGTTGAATTGTGTGGCCGAGTCATCGAAAATTGGCTGCATCGAATCGACCGCTGCTGTCGTGCCCGTGGCGGACATATGCCCGAAGTCGAGTTCCATTCATAATTGCATTGATTGTTCTTTAAGCCAATTAAAAAAAAAGTTGTTTATAAGTTTATTGAAAAAAAGTTGTCAAGTACTTATTGAAAAACCCTTTATATTGTCAAAACAATTTATGAGAACTGCAGATGTTCGCAAATGTTAAAAAAATATAAAAGTGAATGGACGCGAGAGACGAGTTTATGGAATTTTCGAAATAATAGTTGGTCGAGCTCAAGACTGGCATTAAGTGGTTATTCAAAAGTGGTCAAAAATAAAGTAATGCTCTAAAACTATTTGCAAGGGTCAAAATGTTATATACACATGAAATAAGTAAAACAATATCTAAGCCAAAAAATAAGCCTTCACAACGATTCAGCAACAACTGCGTACCCACCTGACACATTCAGAGTAATACAGCGCACAAGAGTAACATATAGAAATTTTTTTGAAAAAAAAATATACATTCAAAATTTATAATCAAGGTGATCTTAATTGGTGATACGATCGACGCGAACCAAGTAATGCAACGCTCAAAGTTCTCGAAACTAAATCGCTAACATATGTACCTTGTTGTTGTCTTTTTTTTTTTTTTTTGTGTCCATCTTATGCTTATTTGATGTTTTGGAAAAACCTTACTAGTAAGAGTGGATTTACAAATGATGCAGAGTTTATTTCAAACATTTTTTTTTAATTTTATTTTTATCAAATAATCAAACGAGCCCCGTATTTATTATGCATGCACATAATTATACCATTCAACAGGTTGAAAAATTCGATTTTTCATGGCATGCTTGAAAGTTTCGATAATAATTAAAAATGTGTTTATATTTGTGTATCCAAAAAACACGGTTCGAGTTAATTCGAATTAAAGTGTCGTATTAATGGGGCAACTGGTTACTATTACACTTATGTTGAATGGTATAGAAGCTTCGGTGCATGCCGAAGATACTATTGCTTCTTTACTGGTTTTCAATATATTTTCTAAGCATTTGCTGCATACCACTTACAATAAATAAACATCGAAAATTTATAAGAATTTAAATAACTTACCTTTAGCGCATTTTTGGAACGATTTGTCAAAATACATTACGGCTAAATACACAGCGTACAATGAGACCAATATCAATGCCTCATACCACTCGACGCGTTCATCGTGCATAACACAAATCAGTATCGCAACAGTTATGCCATAAGCGATGCTATCTCTGGTCAATGGCCACCAATCGAGCGGAATTGTCTAAAAAATTATAGTTGATTAAATATTCTCTCGTTGTTAAGACTTGTTGGAGTCTTAAACCAATTAATGCAATTACGGCTTACCATGCCTGCCCCGATGCCACAACATGCTGCCACTGCCAATATATTGAAAACTGCTGAGCCAACTATTGTACCAACACCGATATCACCTTCGGTGATAAATGTGCCTATCACATTCACGAATAACTCTGGTGCTGAAGTTGCTGCCGCCATAAATGTGGCACCAGCCACATCGTTGGACATATTCAAAGCTATTTATTTGAATATTTTTATTTTTGAAGAATGAAAATATACGTTAATGTTTATCATTGTATAAGGGAACTACTATTTCGATAGTGATCTAAATTTAAACCGATACTCTTTATCGAGAATGTGAAATATTGAAAAGGATTTTGAAGAACATGAAATCGTTCGAATGTAACCTTCGTGATCACAATGTAATTTTTCTAAACACTTAGACTTTCGATGATTTTTGGAGAATGTGCTTACGACAAATAAATATAAATCTATCTTTTTTTATAAACGAGCCTCTCTTCAGAGTGATGCTCGGAATATTTATTATGGAATTCATCTCTAACAAACTTCGGTAGGAATGGTAGTTTTGACAAAAGTCGGGAGCAAATGCACTTCATTGAGGTCTGATTAGACAGAAATCGATAGAGTTTTCAAAAGCGATACTTCAAAGAAAGTTTTGAACAGACGAACTATTTATTCCGGATAGTGTAATTAGTTATTTTGTCATCTTGAAAATGCACTGTTTGTATAGAAAGTTAATAATCAGGTTTCTTAGTTAAATTGGTAGTTGAAAATAATTGAAATAATCGGATTTAAAATTTAAAATATGTTTATTTTGACTGGATAATCTGCAAGAAAGTTAGTAATTTTTCAATTCTTTAGTCAAACATAGTATTATTTTATTGGATATAAAAAAACGCATCAAAGTTAAACTATAAAATAGAGGAGATTTCCTTAAAGTATATTCCGAAATTTAGATAAATTTATTACCTGCACATATTTTCTCAACCGCTGGCACAAAATATTCATCACAAACTACAGCTAATGCTACAAATAAATATAAACTTGCTATCACATGAAGTACAACAGCACCGGATTGTCTCTGAGCCTCTGTGAATAGATCTCGTGGAAAATCATCAATGGCGGGCTGTGTGCAATTTATATCTGCAAATTTAATGATATGAAAAAAAAAAGTTTTTTATAATAATAAAAAATAAGGTCTACTAAAAATAAGAGAGCTGAGCTATTGCAAAATTTTTTTTCCTAATTATCTTACAAAACGCCCAGCAGAATTATAAATTTTTGTGACGGTAAATTTCTTCCTCACATTAATTTTTGTGACTGAGATAACGAAAATATTCAATCCTATTTGTAGTATGGAAACGGTGGACATATAGTCAGATATGCCTTTACCCTTAGTAAATCAAAGTTTATGAGAAAAAAATAAGTTTTTCTAACTAACAATGACAGTGAATCTGGATTGTGTGTACACTGTACGAATTCATATATCCAACGAAATAGAAAGATCGTTTTCTTACATCCATAATCATAAATCTGTTATATTTTACTTTCATTTAAATTTTTTGTGAATTTTTTCAAAAAATTTAACGAATGTGTGACAGTACGTTTGCTTTACAATGATGGGGTGATATAAGGTGCATGCCATTAATGTCAATTTACATTATTTCCATTTCGGGTTGACATTAAGTCAATTGATGGAGAAAATGTCAATGTACTAAATGTTACATTTTTATTTTTGACATAATGTCATTATACGCTTTTTGATTTGACTTTGTGTGTTGGATCCTGTCCTGTCCTGTCCTGTCCTCAACCTTGTCAAGGCCACGCGATCTGTGTTCGCAACAAAAACATCATGCAATCCAGTAGCACATCGGGCAGCACAACAGAAAAACGGTTACATATCCAATACCCGGGTCATCAGTTACCAGCATGTTAAAAGCAGATATAGATGGCCCACAACATTTCACAGCGAACAACACCATTGTTTCGATTTGTGGCAGCAATGAACTCCAAGCTGATTTTGGCTAGCGACGATTAGTTTCGGATCACTCGGCAAAATCGCTCCTAATGTGAAATGTACAATCTTATTCAGTAGTATTTGACCTATACAAATCCGAATGGTCACCCTCGGTGACATCACGAATGTGAAACAAAACTGTTGCGACGCTATGCGGAGACAAATGATTAATTGAAGGCGATTATATAACAATTCATTGCACTCATGCAACAAGGTGTAATAAGACCTTCAAGTACATGGTCAAGCTCAATGCATCTGGAGTGCGTGTAGTGATTATCGAAGTTTAAACGCGCGGACGCCATCAGATTGTTACCCTACCTCGACATTACCACGGTACATCGCTAATCACATGGTTAAGACCACAACCAACTTCGTACCACGGTCCTGCTCGTGTCCAAGTATTTGCCGTACCTCTGCTTTGTTTCGAATAATATACGAAATTAATTAAATTTTCATTTACTTCTTAAAAAGTAAGTATCCGTATACATCCGCTTTTTCCGCTCCAATTGAAAGAATGTTTTCGAGCCGGGCTCATGATCAGCTTTAAAAATTTTTTTTATTATTATTATTATTTTTATTATTCATTAACGATATAATTCGATAACAATGTTTAATTTCTTACCACAAAATCAATGTTAATATACGCTTAAATCGCGACATTGACGACGCGTTGAGAAACGTATAGTTTTTTCTGAAAAAATATAACTGAGAATTTGCATGAAAGTATAATACAATGCATTAATGATTCTATTGGTTGGGTGTATGAAAACGTTCTTTCCATATATATATGAAAGCATTGTATATTCGATATATGCATAAATCAACAATCTATAGGAATAAAGATTATTGTTTATAAAAGTTGTGAAAAATCCAATGAATAAATTATTTGAATAAATTTTTATAATTTCAATATCAGATCAGAAGCCAGTATTGATATATATGCAAGTAGACTGTTTTCTGTTGAGGTATTTCAGTATTATCCTATCAGTTTGTACTGAACATGAGTATTAAGTCAACTTTACGATTGGTAAACCTTTGTTTCTTCTTCAGTTTGAATTCACTGTTCACCACTCAGCGGAGACTGCGACTCTGGTATTGTATCCTTTCTTATTAAAGTGAGTTTGTAGGTATATCGAAGCCAATTTGAGATTACTGAGTGCTGCGGGGATTGCTTTAGCGTCATCAAACATTGATGTTTCGGTATTTTTGAAAAAAAGGTAAGTATGCTGCTTAAAAGGTGAACAATACTAGCTCTAGGATTCTGCTTGGATTATTTGGTGAATGGTATAGAGGCTTTGGAGCACGGAGAAGTTATTAATTTGCTACAGTACTGTGTTTTTTTTTTCTTTTTTTTTGGTAACGTTTTTGTCCTTTCAGTTTCTATCTAATTTTTAAATCATCGACAAATAGAGATATAAATAAAAAACATAAACCAAAAAATAAGAATTACAAAAATCAGTTTCTTATTACGACTCCAAATTATAAATCTGTATGTACGTGAATTCGATCTCTTCATCGAAATAGAGCTTATAACGAAAATGGAAATTGTAATGAAATTTATAATCAATTGCAAATGCAAAATTCTTTATAGACCATTATATTTCTAAAGGAAATGAAATGATTTTAATACAACGATTTCTTTACACTTCGTACTTCTTTTGTGTACTGATTCCCGAATTTAAAATTTCAAATTGGACGACGAGAAATTGATTGAATAATGAAACATATTTTGCAAACTATGAATAATATGAGCCAACCAATGCCCGAGCACATTCCAGCCTCCATCAGTACTATCAGTTTGCCGAAAGGCTTTATTGCTTTAAGTGGAACCGTTCTGATTATATAGTTATATAC
Organism: Diastata ussurica; assembly: GCA_035078745.1. Taxonomy (NCBI): domain Eukaryota; kingdom Metazoa; phylum Arthropoda; class Insecta; order Diptera; family Diastatidae; genus Diastata; species Diastata ussurica. Next base: position 9,939 of record JAWNPW010000092.1, read on the forward strand.
GTATTTCATTTTCGGAGTTTCCCATGAAAATTAGAAGAAAATCTTAAATACAAAGTTTTTCATACAAATTCTTTCATCAAGCTTAACAGCCTATAGGACCGTTATATCCGAACATGATCTTCATTCCATCGCTCTGTTTCCATCGTGTAAGGAATCCCCCGCCACTTCCAGTAATGATGTTATTACACAAGATCTATTGCGCCTTCCATATCATCCGTTGTTGCAGAAAGAGGAGTAATTATTTAATCAGCTAATGAGTAATGAACTGTCCATTTTTATTACAATTACAATTTATTGCAGTAATTAAAATTGCATGGAAAAAAAGTTTCATTTCCTGTAAGAGTAATGAGAGTTGCAATTATTACGAATATGATGACATCTTTTACAAGTCTGATAACTAATAATAAAAAGCTCATAACGATTGGTAAGCCGACCTATAGGTTTTAGTATATACGTAACAGTTCGAGAAATAATAAACTTTTCAATAGGTACCGGAGTTTCGGTAAGTTAGCAAGAAACCGTAACTTTGAGGTAGAGACCGATAGCTAAAGCTATCCAACCATCTCTACACAACAAAAAACCACACTTTGTATTGTTTTTAACTATTTTGGAAGATTTGATGTTAACATGCAACAGGCAGCATGGGAGTCCAAGCTAGAACTTCGTCATAGCGTAGTTATAAAAGGGACCTTCCAACGGAGCAAGTCATTTGAGAAGATCAAAAGATCGATCGCAAGATCAAATGAACCATTGTTTTCCCATCGTTTTACCTCTTCATCATCACCTTCATTTTCCTCCTTTAACTTCTCTTCCTCCGCTATAGTCATCTTCCATCCTCTTCCTCTATCATCTTTCCAAATCCTTCGTCATTCACGTTCTGCTCCATTCTCCTTCTCTTCATCATTCGTAATCCTCCATCGCTCTCCTCCGTTCATCTCCCCCATCTTCCCCGTCCTTGCTCCACACTCCTCTGCCATCTCCTCGTCCTCACCCAACCTTCATTGTTCTCCTCCATCATTTTCCTTCTCCTTCATCTTCTTCGTGCTTCGAAATCCTTTTTCACCTTTATACTTCTCTTTCACCATGCACCTACTCCATCTTCTGACTCCATCAAACTGCTCTTCAATCATCCCATATTGGCCTTCTCCATACTCTTGCTCTGCACGCACTTCATCCTCATTTATCCTTCACCAATAGTCATGGAGAGGCTGTCCAAATTTCAAGAAAATCGGTCCAAATATATATCATCCAGGTTGTTTAAACATTGGTATATAGAAGCTCTGTAGCTATGCTGTTAAATGTTTCGTTTTTGCTTGGGAGTGGTAATAGAATTATATTCTAAATCTGAATAAATAAATTATTAATATGTGAAACATTTGTACGATTTCAAAAGCAAAGCATAACTACAACAATAATGTATGTAGACAAAAAATATTTTTAATATTATATTAAATCCAGTGATGTAGCAGTATAGTATCCTCGGAGTGCACCGAACCTTCTATACCATTCAACTACAGTGGGAAATTATAAAAAAAAGTTGAAAACTTTTCAAAAAAAGTTACAAAAATTGCAAAAAATAGTTGGAAATATTTCAGGAAAATGTTAAAACTTTTTCAAAAAAAGTTTCGAATTTTTCAATTAAATGTTTAAAACTTTTCAACATATCCTGAAAGTTTCAATCGTACAGTTAGTTTCGGAAAAATTACCCTACAAATTATTATTGAATATCCATCAATAACAATATATCCTGAAATTTTAAATTCAATCGGTCAGTTAGTTTCGGAGAATAACTATTTTTGCAAAATTTCACGCCACTCATCGGCGAAATTTTAAAGTACGAATCTAAAAGGTATCAATACCAACATATCCCGAGAGTTTCAAATCAATCGGACAATTACTTTCGGAAAAATAACTATATTTGTAAAATTTCGAATAAAGAAGAGGAATGCTTTTTGATATAGTTATTTTGTATGGTAGCTAAATCTAAATCTGATCCGATCTTGATAATTTTTTTTTGCGATATTATGGCATTGATAATGAAAGCTTAAATACGAAATTTCATCGAAATATTTTCATAAACAAAAAGCTTTTCATATTAGGGTTTTTTCGACCAATTTGGCTACTTTTGTATGGCAGCTATATCTAAATCTGATTCGATCCGGCTGAAGATTTAGGGTGAACTGAACTGACAATCGAAAACTGAGGGACGATTTTGCATACCAATGGACAGATAAATATAAGATAGATAGATAGACAGAGAGATAAATAGACGAACCGAAACCCAGAAGCGTCTGTTCCCACATTGGACGCCTTCCTGGTCTGCATCTGTACAGCATCGGTTTGCAGTTTTGGAAACCTCTCCGAAGGTGTAAAATGATAAGGGAAGGATATCCCAAAAATAAAAATAAAATGTAATTTGAAATGTCAGTAAACGAATTTACTGCTCCAGGTGGTACCCACAATTGTGACAATCCACCCATGGTAAATACCACGGCCGTGGCTTGAAGTCCGGAGACCCCACCTACCATTTCAACACACAAAAACTGCTGCAACGATGGTACACTCGTCACCAGAAAAAGTAAAGAGATTTGTAAAAAACGACGATGATCCCTTCAGGAAGAGTTCGAGGCTGCAGCGTTACCCTGGTAAGAGAACGCACGCACTTGCGCAGTTGCGGTCACAGTCTGCATCGCCTTTCGACCTTAGAGACCATGCGAACCCAAACGTCATCGAGAAGGCACCATGCCGCACTGTCGACAACCCCGTCGCTGGAAAGAAGTGGAAACTCAAGGACTACATTGAGGGCTTTGCGGAGTATGTGAAAGGCAGAAAAAATGCGCACGTCGAAATCAAAAGACTTGTAACCCTCGTGAAAACGAAGTACGCTGAGCTGGACAGAGAATTGCGAGCAGGAGAAAATCGGCAAAAGGATACGGAAGGGCCGACTGAGAAAGTGAATGCAGAGAGTCAGACGGACCCAATCTTTTGGCAGGCTGCGAGCGACACTCCGAAACGAGCAAGCGACTCGAAATCGCGTCTGCGTACTACGCCCCCGAAAAAGAGCAGAGTGGACTAGCTGACGGTTCAAGACCGTACATCGAAGCCGGCCAGCAACAATGCAATAAAGCCATTACAAATACCAACGAGCAAGAGGTACCATTAGAATCGATGTTCATCGTGAGCAATATAGAGAACTCGGGAAGAAGCTGAAAAAGGCTATAAATGTAAGCAAGCGTGAATGCTTCCCCAAACTTTGCGACGAAGCTGAGGAAACTCCTTGGGGCACAGCCTACAAACTGGTTACGAAAAAACTCAGACCCTTCATGCTGGAGGAAGTAGTGATGATATTGTTCCTTCAGCAGCCCCTTGTAGCGCTTCAAGCACAAACAGCAGATACATCGAAAACCATGCTTTCTATAGATGAAAACGAGCCGTCAAAAATGATAAACCACCCGTGTACTGAAGCTCGCGATCAACACACAAGTTGAGTGGACATTTCCCTAATAGTTGTAAAACACAATTGCTGGTACTCATTCCGCTACCGACCAATCTGCCTTTTAGACACAATGGGCAAAATCTATGAGCGGGTTCTTTGTAGTCGTCTCGAAACAGCAATCCAAGCAGGAGGAGGGCTTTCCCAGCAGCAGTTTGCCGTCCGGAAAGCACGATCAACAATCGTTGCGATAAAGGTAGTAACGGATATCGCAAGCAAGGCTATCGATGGAAAAGAGTGGAAGCACGATGCGAAGTAGTATTGCCTTGTGGCAACACTAAATGTCCGTAATGCGTTCAACTCAGCCAATTGGGGCAAAATCGCACAGGCACTGGAGGAATTCAGAGTACAAAGCTATCTCATGAATGATGGCGCTAACGAAGACGCAGCTCACGTAACGTTCGCTTATCCAAAATACAGGCTGCAGAGGCAAGAGATCTCAGCCAGACTATGGGAAGAGATATCCTCAACGAATTTGGTCGCTCTGATGCTGAGGAGCGAGACCAATTGGGAAGCAGTCAGTGCTTTGCGAAGCATGTCATAGAAAGCTCCAAAGGGTTGAGCGGTTACGCATCAGACCGAACTCTGATACGTCGTCCACCTAACAAACGTGGTAAAAAGGACAACCGACGAACTCAAACACGATTTCCAGAGATTCGCTGAACCCCTGCACCGTGAAGCAATGCTTAACGGCAGTCCAGTGGGGTTATGACATGGACGAAAAATTCAATGCGGAGGTTTTAGGTACGGTGAGTGAGATCCTCGCATTCTCACCTACACGGTAGGGTCTTTTTGAATATTCCCCTTAGCGAATAAAAGAAAAAAAAGACAGACATGACTGGATCAATTTTTGTATCGATGCTGATCAAGAATGCATATACTTTATGGGGTCTACCTTGCTTCCTTTCAAGCATTACATACATCGTATTAAAGTTAATATATCATTTGCGCCTTTAAATTTACTTTAAAAATTTTTAGAATCGTTAAATTTTTCGGCGATTTGCGTCGTACAGCGATCTACTTTCGAAAAAATTTTTATGACCATACTGGGTCAGAATTCGTGAAATAAGCAATGGAGAATTTTTGATTTTGAACAAATATTACTATATAGATAGGCCTGAGTGGCAGTAGTTTTTGAACAGAAAATGGAGCCCTGAACATTTTTTTTATTAAAGCTACGAGCCTTCGAAGTTATACCGTAATGAATGATTTTTTTTTTTAATATTTAACTTACACTGAAAAAAATTTGTCCTCGTATAAAAAAACAACCAACTCTAATTATACCCTTCAAATAGGGTATATTAAGTTTGCGTATCTGTTTGTAACACCCAGAAATAGTGACCAGACTTCATATAGTGTATATATATATTTTTGATTAGCATCGATAGAGAAATCGATCTATCCATGATCGTCCGTCCGTCCGACCGTAATTCGTTAGTCGGAGTTGCACCGAAGCTTCTATACCATACAACATAAGTGTGATAGTAACCACTTACCCCATTAATACGACGCCTTAATTCGAATTAACTCGATCCCCGTTTTTTGGATACACAAGTATAAACACATTCTTAATCATTATCGAAACTATCAAGCATGCCATGAAAAATCGAATTTTAAAATTGTCAAATTGTTTTTGTAAAAATATTTTTATTTTATATGGGAGCTACATCTAAATCTTATCCGATTGCGCTGTTTTTTGTCGGTGAGCAGCTTATGGTAACTAGAAGACTATGTACAAAATTTCAACACGATAGTTCTAAAACTGTGGGACTATTTTGCGTAGCAACACGGACAGACGGACATGGCTCAATGGATTTCTGCGGTGATTGTGGGGTCTCCGACGATTCCTTCTATGCGTTACAAACATCTGCTCAAAGTTAATATACTATTTAATCTGTTGAATGGTATAATTATACCCTTATAGTTTAGGGGAGAGAAGCAAAATAACGTAATATGGAAAAGAATGGAATAGAAGATATTGTATGGAAAACTTTTTTATTTCTTGAGATAATTGTCTGAAATTTTTGAGTTAAGCTTTACTCCTTATTATAGCACAATTCTGAAAACATTATTCAGATCGGCTCAGTTTCAGCTATAGCTGTCATATAAAGTGAGACGTCGGATATTTTAACTAAAGTTTGTATTTAATCTTTAATTTTAATTTCTAAAAGAATCTGAAAACAATTATCAAGATCGGATAAGTTTCAGATGTATCTGCCATATGATTTATCACATCGGATAAAAGAAAGTTTGTATGAAAACTTTTAGCATTACTGTGAGAATCTGAAAAAAATGAGATTGATTGTACAAGTGGGTGTGGCCCCACGCAAATGTTATTCATGTTAGTATTCTTGCAAAATTGAGCAGAATGGGCGGAAAGGAGCGAGTGTGGCACATTCCATAGTAACACGCCCAGTTGTCCAATCAAGGCACTTTATATAGCTGCTATTTGAATAACTTGTCCGATCTGGATAATATTTACTTTATTAAAGATTAAGTACAAAATTTGGTTGAAATAGCTGCGTAAATAAAAAAGTTAGTCTTCTAAATCTTCTTTCATGTCAGTTCAGTTCACTCGAAAATTTCAGTCGGATCGGGTCAGATATAACTGCCATTCAAAAGTGTCAAAATCGGTCAAAAAGTCCGTATATGAAAAACTTTTTTGTTTATGAAGATATTTCAATGAATTTCCATGTAAATAAGCTTTTATTATCTATTCCATAATTAAAAAAATTATCAAGATCGGATCAGATTTAGATATAGCTGCCATGCAAAATGACTATATCTTTATTCGAAATTTTACAAAAATAGTTATTTCTCCGAAAGTAATTATTCGATTGATTCGAAACTTTCAGCATAGTGTATGTTAGCATTGATATCTTTTAGATGCGTACTTCAAAATTTCTCCGGTAGGTTGCGTTAAACACCGAAGTTTTATTAAAAGGTTAATTTCTCCGAAACATACTGATTCACTTTTAAATTTAAAGATATATTGTTATTGATGCATATTAAATTTGTTCATCGAAATTTCTCCGATAGGTGGCGCTAAACATCGAAGTTTTACAAAAAAGTTAATTTTCCCGAAACTAATTGTCCGACTCTGTCACTGCCCGGCTCTGACAAGGTGCAGGTCGGCATGTTTAGGCCAGGGATTCTTCAACTCTCTCAAAGAAGTCACCAGCATAAAACTAAAAAATATTATCAAATTTGCTAAAATAACGCAAACGTTCGGAATGGACGAATCTCATGAAGAGAGATCCAGAATGTTCTAAGAAACAAATAATAGTGCATTATGGACCCAGCAGTGGTCTGTGTGACGCATTCTAGTAATAATTTGTATTCTGCCAACCATAATCTAACCTAACTGTTCGATTGACTTGAAACTTTCCGGATATGGTGGTTTTAAAAATATTGAATATTTTATTGAAAATTTCAAAAAAATTTTTTTGAAAATATTCAAGTTTTTTTTGAAAAATTTCAAACTTTTTTTTGAAAATCTACAACTTTTCATTGAAAAATTCACTGCATGTGAATCGTATAGAACCACCAGTGCACGCAGAAGATACAATTCTGCTCTATTACTAGTTTGACGTCTCACTTTATATGGCAGATATATCTAAAACTGAGACGATCCGGATACTTTTTCAGAATTGTGCTATAATAATGAGCAAAGCTTAACTAAAAAATGTCGGACATTTATCTCAATAAATAAAAAAGTTTATATTCCCTATTCCATTCTATTCCATATTATGGCATTATTCTTTTCTCACCTAAACCATAAAAGTGTAATTTTTTTAATTTTTGATTTGGAATTGTTATGAATAAGATAACTATTAAATATTTTATTCTTCTTTCAGAGGCGCAGAACATAAAAAAAAATAAATTTTGTTTTTTGTTTTTATATGGGCAAAAATTTTTTTCATTTCCTTTACAACGCACATTGGGTCAGCGGAGGCTGGTTTGTGGCCAAATTTAAATTAACAATGAAGTAGTTGTCTGATCATTATAAAATTTGGACAAAACGTAGAGAATATATACCTTGTGGTGCTCGCTAAAATCAGTTAATTTACTCTATCCCTAGCGATTTTGTGGCCCTAGAGTTCCCTCCCAGACCCTTATTTTGGGGTTGTATGACAGCTATTTTTAATACCAAGTATGAAAAATAATGAATCTGTGCGTAAAATCGTCAAAACTTCCTACGGGTACCTCCCAGAGATCCATATTTTTGGATTGTAACGATCAATGATTTGAAGGAAAGTCGGTAAAATATTGAGCTTAGAAAATAAAAAGTTTTAATGATAAAGCAGTAAAATTGGTTACTCTTAGAAGTTGTTGAAAGCAAGCTGACAGACTAATAGATAGAAAGACGAACTGGAAGACAAACATCGGACATCATATAGACGGACATAAATATTAAAATTGAAAAAAGACATTATTTTAATCCTCACGTTCGGAAACTGGAAGTTCAAGGTCAGGGAGATCGTCACACGACAATTCGCTCATATTGTCATCAAATTCGCAAGCATGGACCTCATCCAGTGAGTCTAGTAAATCGTCTATTTATTTAGCGTAAGATATGTAAAATTAAGTTTTTTGTCTTGAGCTAGTGCTTGCGATTACTGGATCCGAGCTAGCTTTAACGATCTAATTTTGCAAATTTGACATGCGATTAGTCTTCCTTGAGTGCTCCAACCTATCCCTTATGTAATATTTATTTCGCGCCACTGAAGCTTCTTCGCCAAATATTCCAATAAGTATCAACCCCGTGAGTGATCTCAAATATCGTTGATGACATAGGATACTACTTATATTCCCTCACATAAAAAATTGCTGTTTAAGTAAATAATTCACAAAATCTCGAAGTGTTTATTGCAAGATGGCATGATAAGGCTACCAAAAATTTTTTCAAGTTTTGGACTAGTTCTACATAAAGTCCAAAGAGGATAGCAAACAATTGTGGATCTTTAAAAGCTCTTCTCGCTGTGTTCGCGTTGTTTGTAGAGCCACCAGGTTTTGGTTTGCTTACAATTAAGCCTAATTGTTCCTAAAGTACATTTTGTATGTACGACTTACGTTTTTCAATCAAATGTTTGTTATCGTTTCGAGCGTGCCATATTTTTATTTCTAGTTTAAAATAAATATTTAAGCACATTTCAAAAACACGTATCCAAGCATGAAGAGGACTTATCCGGTAAAAACACGTTTTCCGTTATATATTTTCTAAATTGTTAAAATAGGATGAGTTAGCATGGCATATAGGACAGCTTTGCATAGATTTGGTGTTTGTAATAATTTGGGTTTGACCCTTCCCATCTATTGACATAAGAAATGCAACAAAATGAATGACTACATAGTGGTTTTCATTCAGAGCTAATTGAAGTGGAATCAATGCTTCGATTTCTAAATCTATTTCCGTTTTTATTTTCAAAACGAGCTCAATAGTTTCAATAGCATATTGAACACTTAATGGTGGACAAAACTTTAGAGCCTGTGAATGACGGTTGTTCCAAAAAATTACATTAGAGTTGTTGGATGAGTGGATGAGACGAAGAGGAATTATGCTGCCAACAAAAATGCTGCCATCACCATAGAATTATAACTCTGATTGTAATTCGACAAGCCCGTGTAACCGTCGAATTCCCAAGAAAACATCATTTCTTGTTGATGAAGTGACTTAGTCTTCATATACTGAAGAATAACTCCGGATTGCTTCTTCAGTATTTTTTTAGTAGCATGATTTGACAGAGCTTGCAAAGTCACTTAAGCATGTTTTCCAGAAAATCTAATGGTTTCCTTAGGTTGACGGTATTGTTCTTAATTAGCTCGCACTTAGCTGTATGTGGGTCATGCATCAGCACCACAATACTTGGATTCAAGACGAGCATTTTGGCAAAACAGCTTGCACAAAGAATTTTGCAGCAGAAAAGCGAATGCTTCCTCTGGCGTTTTTTTTTATAACTATAGAATGTTTTTATTGGAAGACTTGAGCTTTCTGACAAAGTTTTAGGCAATAAGCCAAGCTCTTTATTCCCAGAACGATTAGCGACATAACGGCAAGCTTTTAAAACCCGGGCTGGATCATGCAGTAGCTTACTGCTAGATTCAGCAGCATCACGACGCACAGTAAGATGGCTCCATACATTTTTGTGCAAAAACTATAAAAAGTCCTCGTAGAACAATGAAACTTGGCACTGAATGTTTTATTAACCAAATTAAGAAAAACATCAAATTTCATAAATATCGGCCACGCCCACCGACCTCTACCCATATAAAATGAGAAACGCACCTCTTTCAAATTTCTTGTTTCACTATTTAAATTTTTTCACTTACTAGTATTAGCTCTTTTTCTCCCTTTAAGAAATAATCTAACAAATCAAAATTTCGATTGCAATTAGCATACTCAATGCTGAATTCTCTAAACGTTGCAGAAACTAAATTTCATGTTAAATTAATTAATAATTAATTTGAAAGCCAAGGTCGCTATTGACGATTTTGATGTAAATAAAAACGTCACCAAATGTTTCTATCATTTGCTTATTCGCAAATAAAAATCATATGGTTTTGTTTTTAATCAATTCGTCCATTCACTTCTTTTGAATTACTGCGAAACTTTGTTACGGTGCCGCAGCTTGTCGCAGCCAAATTATGTATCATTCGAAAGAAGAGATTTTCTTCCTCCATTTTTTGATAATAAGAAGGTGTAGGATGGCATAGGAAACCTTTTTTTGTTCCAATGAAAAATTAAAACACTGAATTTTATAGGCTAATTTTATTTAGCACATATCTATCAAGCCATTCATGCTATTCACATAATTTGTTCGCTATATTAATGAAAAAACACAATTTTGAAGAAAAAATGTATTTAAAATAATAAAACCGCTAATATTTAGGATTAACACACTAAGTTTATCGAAAATCTGATCAGTTTTCTTCGCAAAATCTTTATTTGACTTTGACTCAATTTTTCGAAGACAAAATATGCATTCATGGGAGAACCATTAATAAATTCATCTTATTGACACATTTATCTAAAAAACTGCATCATTAGATTTTTGAATTTCAGTGGTCGAAAAATGGATGCTCGAAATTCTATTGTGCGTCGTTGCGACCGCCCAGATTTATCTGAAAAGCTAAGCAAATGGTGCCTTGTGCTTGATGAGTTATGTTCATTTGCATCATTGAGGATGTAAAGTCGTTTTGAAGCCAATCACATGCACCGTTTTGTTTTTTATTTCTTCCAAACAGTTATAAGTTTTTCCCAGAAAACGTCATAATATAATAATAATAATATAATTATTATACCCTTCACCAAGGGTATATTAAGTTTGTGTGTCTATTTGTAACACCCAGAATGAGTAACCGGAGACTATATAAAGTATATATATTCTTGATCAGCATCGATAGCGAAATCGATGCAGCTCTGTCCGTCCATCCGTCCGTCCGTCCGACTGTCATTCGTCCGTCCCACCGTAAACAAAAAGTAGCTAGTAGGAGTTGAGATAATCGAACCAAATATGGCACACAGACTCTGTATATGTGCCCCATCCGCAAGTTTATAGAGTTTTTTGATCGGAACATATTTCGGGTACCGCCAGTATACCGATGTGGGTTTTTGTGACATTTTTGACACTTATGGCCATAAATCCTACAAAACACAATATTTTCTTATGGAATTTTGAAAATTTATGTCAATTAATAATATAAATATTCTGTCCAAAATTGGACCACTTTTCACCATTTTAATCGAATATTTGTAATTTTCAAAGAGTTGAGCAACGAACTTTTTACAAGAATTGACAACCAAAGAAGTTGACTTAAAGACTATCGTCCTAATTCAAATATAAAAGGCGAAGGGTATTTATTTTATATTTCTGGTTCCTCAACTAATATATTTTCCGTTGCCGATAATTGTTTTCTTATAAATATATTATTAACGTTGCCAAATTACAGTTAAAAATAAGAACAAAAAATATCCGTTAGCAAAAATGATTATTTTCGAAAAATTTTTTTTTACGTTGCTCACAACTTTTATTTTCGAAGAAGTATTTTTTTAGATTGACAAATTACGTTTATAATTCGAGAAATATTTTTTTAGGTTGCCTATAAGTTTTATTTTTAATAAATACTTTTTACATTGTCAAATAACTATTATGTTCTGAGAAATTTTGATTTAAGTTGCCTCTGAAAAAATTTAACAAACTTTTTCATGATATTTATTTGCGAACAATATCATTGAGCTGTCTGAAACAAATTATGAAAATAAATAAAACTAATTCTGTCTGAACATGGGAAGTAAGCGGAATATTTTTGTCCGCGAATTTTTCAATTTCGATAAAACAGTAAACGTTTTTATTTGCAAAGTGTTCCGATCAAAGTTCATTGGTGACAATGTGACTAATATGAAAAGGCACATGGTAACCGCGCACTTGGAGTTCTACAAGCAACAACGAGAGGAATTTGATGAAAAAAAAATAGACGAAACCGAAAAAAAAATAGAATTTCGGTAGTAGTGTCGAAGAAGGAAGTTGTGGATGCTTGTGTCGAATTTGTCGCACAACAAACGCAGCCTTTGTTATTTTTTGACACTTCTGCGTTCACCACATTCGGTCATCAAATTTTTAAAGGACTAGAAATGGTAATGGGAGCCATTTCTCGAGTTAGAGAAAAAATGTCTGTGATGACGCCACTAAATTTTTCCTATGCACGTGGGCCTACAGAAGAATATATCTCGAGTTCAAATCAACCGATCTGGTTAGACAGATTGCCAAACTAACAATAATTAAATTGTCCCAAAATTTTGCGAACCAACTGGGACATATTTTGCTACGGAAATTTGAATCGAAAATTCTCTAAATCATCAAAAAAATACCAAAAACAAAAAAAGACTTTTTAGGAACAAAGAGGCAGGGGATAGTGCATCGCGCTCGACAGATTGTATAATCTTTGAGAACACAAGCAATAAGGTATTTAAAAAATTTTTATAAAAAAAAAAAAACTTATTTAAAGAAACATATTTAGGATAACTCTAGATATAAGCCCACATTGGACGTACCAACAAGATGGAATTGCACATTTATGATATTGGAATCTTTATTAAAATGTAAAAATAATTGTACCGAGCATTTCAAACAAGCCTTTGGACAAGGCATTATCCCAGGAATGGAGCGATACTGACGATTTTGTCAATGTGATGAAATATATTTACAAAACATCGTTAACTTTACAGAATGAGCAGCAGTTGATGGGAGATTTTTATAAAACATGGATAAGTTTGAAGTTGAGAGTCAAAGCTAACCAATGCCCAATGTCGGCAATCCTACTCAGTTGCATTGAAAAAAGAGAGGTTTTGTTAATGGGCAACGATGTGTTGCACGCTGCAAGGTTTTTGGACCCACGTTTTTGCCTTACTCTAAGTAGTATAGAAAAAGAAAAAGGCAAGAATCACCTAAAAAAACTTGCCAGCAAATTGGTTTTGTTGAAACAGGCTCGAACACCGCATTTTAATTTTTGTATTCTTCTATAATATGCGTTTTGTCCTTTTTTACTAGCGAAGGAATAACGCAAAAAGTATATCTCCCCTCTCTTCAATCCGAACATCACCACATCATCAAATTCTTGCCGCACTTCTCTAAGTGGTATCCACATACCAGAGCATTTCATCTTTGCTCAGAGCATCCATGAGGGATATTGAGATCGATGGAAGGATGGCGCATCCAGTTCACGCCGAGTTAGCAACACAGGTGACTGAAGAAAGGGCATTTTCGCCATTACGGTTAGTTCTGGATGACCAAAGGTGTAATTTGTCGGCGGAGAAATTACAAAAAATAGTGTTCATCAAATTGAACCAATGTAGATAGGGTGGTTACCAAATTAAAATTTTTATTATTTTCGCTTTCAATTGCACTCGTGATATATGAAATGAAATAATTTCTTTATATGGAATGTGAACTTTTCTATTGAATAAATTTAATGAAACTATTCTGTACTAATATATTTATTATATATTTATATAATATATTTATCTGGTGTGGGTATCATCCATTCCTTTGACTTACAATGTAATACAATGTAAGAATAATAAAAATATTTATATAAGTTTTCATAACTTAAAAAAATTTTGAAAATATAATAGTTATTTGAAAAAATATGTATTGAAAAATAAAATTTATCGGCAGGGTAAAAAAATATTTCTCCAATTATAAAAGTTATTTGTCAACGTAAAAAAAAATTTCCAGTATCTAATAATTTTAGGCAACGGAAAATTTTTTTTTTTACTCAAAACTATTTTGAGACAATATTTTTGAATATTTTTAAATTTTTGACAATGTTTTCAATCTTGAAAATAAAAATTATTAGTTATTTTCAGTCTCTGAAAGAAAGTCGTTGTTTGTTTCCAAATTTCAATGAAGATAAGAGCTCTTCGTCCGCCAAGTTCTCGCTTATAATGGCAAGAATTTCTAAAATTTTGGCCACACAAGCATTCAAATAATCTTTTTTTTTCAATTATTTCAAGAACAATTTGGTTCTTCAATTTCTCAGCTGAAACATTAGGGCGATTCCCTCAATCTCGTATTAGCCTCGAAAATGTCGTAAACTTTGAAAACCTCGCAAACCTCGTAAACGAACTGTCAAATTTTATATGAAGCAGAGTTTCGAGGCACTTCGACAGTTTTCGACGCAAATTTGATGCGAAACAAGCCTCGTAAACCTCGAAACGTTCAGTGTTGCCGTTGGTCGAAGCAGTTTGATGATAATTCGATGTTGCATTTAAATTTATTTGGCTTTAAATATTTACAAATAGGGGAATCCAATGATGCAAATAAAATTTATGTTGTTAGACTTTTAACAACAAAACGGCTCGTCAAGCTTTTAATCTAAATTGAACCTCGCAGCAGCAACTCAAATATATTTAATTACCAGTGAAAATAACAACTCTTAAAAATCATAAATGTTGACAAATGGCAATTTATAGAAACTTATTTATTATTTCTGCAGCATAGATAGAATAAGTTCAATTTATGAAATTCTTTTTTCCAAATTATATGTAGCATTTTATTTAATTTCATTATTTACAAAACAAACTACAAGCAAACTGTGCAAGAAAACCCTGATCCATCTGGCAAACAGTCGAAATACACAGTTACTTAAACATTCGCAGAAAGGTACGTTCCTGCAAATGCCTCGAACACTTTCGAGACTTTCTAGGTTTTCGATTTTACGAGATTGAGGGAACCGCCCTATTGTAAATATAAAAATACATACAAGAAAATAAAAAATCAAACTACAATAGCTCAGAAACATGTTTTTTTAAAACACACATATGCTTGCAAACTTTTAAAGAGAGATATCCACTGCGTATGTGTTAGTGTGTTTCTATGCGATTGTGTACGAGTTGAACTGCTGCGTAATGAAATGCTTACCCTACGGGGAAAATGGTATCGGTTGACTGAACTAATATAATGCAAATCTATCACCGTACAGTTAAAATGGGATGCAGAAGGCGACAGTTCTGTGTGAATTCGTTTCGTTTATGTTACGTGTTTTCGTCGTAATTTGTTCGGCAAAATGAGTACGCGTAAAGTAATTTAAACAAACAAACGAAAATGAGTGCGGGAAATAATGTGACGACGGTGGCTCAGTGAGCTAACGCGTTGTGGACTGAGTGTCAACTTTAACGATGCTTGAGGTTCTAGTCCCACAGACGACAGAAAATGACTTTTCGAATTGTAGAAGAGTTCTGTGCCTTTTCGAGCACTAAAATTTA
>JAWNPW010000093.1:0-25173 GCA_035078745.1 Diastata ussurica
TGCAAAAATTACGAACATATATCTGTGGCATTTTGACAAAACAACTTAACGCGAGTTGGGGCAATTTTCCAATTTTTGAATCATAATATATTTAAAACATACATATTTTGCTCTTACTCCCATAATTCTAGGACTTTTAGTTCAAGAGATATCAGTCATGAAAAATCAACCTATCTCCACTTTCTCCAATTTTCAATTTAAAAGAAGAACTTTATTTGATTTATTATGAATATTTTTTCGAGTTTATTCCTAAAATGCTTCTTACAAAGCAGCCTATGTCCAAATAAAATTAAAAAAAGAACTAAAGTCGATTAAGGTTGATAATATAAAATCACATTACATATAAATTCATTTTGACAAAAGAACTTATCTTACTTTTTCAAAATTTTTTCAAGATATACCCAATTTACAAAAAATTGAAAAATGGAAAAATTAGCTCTTGAATTAGCTTCATACCATCACACATTTTTATTTCTTTAAAAACTTATTAAAAACTAGTTTTTTTGCATTTTAGGTGTTCTTTCGCTCTCTTGAAAAGTTGCTCATTTCGAATTAGGTTGTTTTATCAAAATGCCACATAAATATTCATTGTTTTCACACTTTCATAAAACTTGTAGTTGCAACATAATGATTTTTAAACCGAAATCTATCACATTCCAAAAAAAAAGAAGGGAAACAAAAATTTTTCGACACGTATTGCTCATTATCCGTCGGAAACTTAAAGAGAACCCGTTGTCCTCTACATTTGAGCACACCCAATGGATTTCTTGGAATTTTTCAAATATTGCTATTTAAATAACTTTTTAATTAATTACAATACACAATAATCACAGTCGAACAGTTACAAAATTTAAGCGGGACTGCATTAGAGTTACTGTCTTACTTACATTGGTGAGTTTTAAATTGATGTTCAGAGTTGCAATTTCTGGATGTTATCAATACTAGTAAAAAAATCTGTTAGCATGAACTTAAACGACATAAATCCAGCAAAAAAATTGCAAAGCACATATAAAAAGTAATTATATATTTGATTTCTTCTTCTGATGATAAAAAGCCTAAATTTTGATAAAAACTGTAAAATTCCTATGTGCAAAGGTAACAATTGATGTGACACTCAATTGCCTTATGGCAACACTTCGAGGCATTCAAAAGCTGGTTGCTAGGGGTTTCATAGAACGCCATACACTCCGTTAGCTCCGTTAACACAATAAAAATTGTTGCTGTTTCTACTTTTTTTTTACGGCAAACATGTAATAAAATAATTGCTAAATCAATTTTTAGCACTTTGGTTTAATATTATCAATTTATAAATATTCAAATCGATTTAATTTCTTCATTTTATTATGAAAACAATTTTACCAAGATAAGAACGTTGCTACTTTCATTCGGCATAATTGTCAAAGTACTCAACGCACGCCAGAAGTTGAAA
Source organism: Diastata ussurica (assembly GCA_035078745.1). Taxonomy (NCBI): domain Eukaryota; kingdom Metazoa; phylum Arthropoda; class Insecta; order Diptera; family Diastatidae; genus Diastata; species Diastata ussurica. The sequence goes on from JAWNPW010000093.1 coordinate 1,430, forward strand.
CTTCGCCAACTTTTCTGCGTTGCGTTGTCGCTGAAGTATCGAATGTGCCACTGTCCATACATATTCATGTATTCAAACTAAGCTGTCAGTTGCAGTTGAAGTACTCAACGGATTGGCGGATTCTATGTGTCGAAGCCTTAAGAGCTGCCACTTAAGAATTTACTTGTACTACAGGGAGTCAGTTATAATGAACGACGTGAAGTAGCGTAGATTTCTGTTGATATTAGATATTGTACGCCACGTTACGTTAATGAGAGAAGCAAAATTAGAAAATAAGGAGAAGAAAAAACAAACAAAAATATATAAAAAACATGAAAAAATACGAAATAACCTATTTTGGTTTCTTGATTAAATATTTATCTTTTTCTTTTGTATTTTTTAACGTGCATTAATATATAAAAAATAATGGAGGAAATTTTAATCGAATTGGTTAAAAAAAAATCATGAAGTTCTTAATAATTAGCAGAAGAGCCAATATAAGCTCAAAATACCATTTTCTTTTTTCAGTTTTATATTATAATTGCTATTTTTGTTTTCTGAATCACATTTTCAATATCACGTTTTACTCATTTAATGAAAATTGTCTTACAAAAAAACACAATTTCATTATACATTTCTTAATTTTTCTCTTTTCTCGTTTCTGTAAACAAAAACAACTGCTCTATCGGACATAGCTAAATGTGGCATTATAACTGTCTCTACGATTTCTTACGTTACATCACGTCTCGTTTACGCCACTCCACGTCCATTATAATCAAGGCAAAAGAATTTGAAAGTGTAAGTAAATATGACTCACAGTAGGCAGTTTATTGGGGATGGCCGTGAGAGCGCCACTGGTGAAGTAGAAGCCGTAATAAAAAAGGTTAACGGTATTTCAACGGCTTTCACCACATAGTTGTAGGTTTTCCAATCATTTTCTTGAATCATTTCTAAGTGGCTGCGAATCAGTGTCACCAGATCAGCTTGACTCGATGTATTAACGTAAGACATGGAGCTGATGCCACATGTTTAGCTGCAGCTTCAGCAAACTCTTTACTACATATTCCGTGATTTTTGATACAAACTTTGAACGCATATCACGTATATGACTGATTAGTTGTAAATATTTTTAGCTGCATCAATGGTCGACATACTATCAGTACAAACGATAAATTTTCCACTTTCTTTGATGGAATATTCGATGGCTTTGAGGATTGCAAAGCTTTCAGCAGTAAAAACTGATGAATATGTGTGTAGAAAACCTACATTAATCAGTGACCTATTTTCCTGAACCACTGCGGAAGTAGTGTTGCTCTTTGTTTTCGATCCATCGGTATAAATCGGTTTCCATGATTGTGTTTTATAACTCTGCATCTCTTCAAGGAAAGGCTGCTTGTATGTTGAACTATTAGGAAAGAGCGATTGCCTGTGGAATAAGCTAATACAGTGCAGATAAATGCCAAATCGAGTTTTGAGCAAACGATGCACAAGCCTGCGATGTGCAACTCTGCGTTTCACAAGGGAAATAAAGCCAGTATTTGATTGCTGGATTCTGTCATCAAAACATCCCGTCGACTGGCAATCAGAAGGAGCGGTTAAAATCTCCGGCGCAGATACGACGACTTTTCCAACCCAAAACAGATTTCATCAGCCACACCTATATCACCGTCCGACACTGATTCAGGTAGTATGACCTAAAATAACATACCCGTGTCTTCCAGTTTTTCTAGATCAAGTCATTCGCGGTTTTAAACACTTAACAGTTATATTTAACTTAACAGTAAATATTACTCATACTCGCAGTAAAATATTTTAAAAAATATTTTTTTTTTCTAAAATCTGTACATTGTTAAACAGCTATGATAAAATACCACAAAAAAAATGATCTCTCAATACAATTTACTTTTTATGGTAAATTAAATCTCACTGTTTCGTTAAAATTTTGCAAAAATCCTACCTTTGGTACCAAAATCAGCTGCACACATGAGAAAACCAAAGAGATTGTGAAAATAGGTCTAGAAATAAATTACCCGTGTCTCTCACTTTTTTTAGATCAAGTTACAATTCGCATAATGATGTCAATTTGATATATCCGCGCCACAATATTTTGCACACATGATAAAACATTACATATTCAGGTAGTAAAACTTTTACTGGACTAGACATATCTCACCGTTTTTCTAGATCAAGTCATTCGAGGTTTTAAATCGCTTAACAGTTTTAAATAAGTATTACTTTTACGTCCGAGTTAATATTTTAGCAAATTAGCAAAAAATATTGACATTTGTCAACAAATTTCGATTGGTCAATACAAATGTGATCTAGGAAAATATGCCCAAAAATAAAATACCCGTATCTCTCACTTTTTCTAGATCAGTCATTTGCTCTTTTAATTCGCTTAACAGTTTAATCTGACATTTCTAACATAAATTTCCTGAATTTTTGCTTTAATCAGTTTTGTAAATATTTTTTTTAGTGAATTGAAACATTTGCTATCTTTATTTAATGTGCAAATAAAACTTCGGATAAGTTCTAGCTCAATATGAACAGGTGTCAAAATAATTGTACATGGTTTAATCAATGGCGTATGCTCAATGCTGAAATGACCCTATTGACATGTTGTACGTGGATGCCATTTGAAATTTGTACAATCCATTTTTTTTTTTGGACCCCTCCCAACCACATAAAAATTACTGATGTTTCGAATACACTTTTTTAACGCCAGTTAGCAGTGCAAATACCTTTAGATTGGAACAAATTTTCCACTCATCGCTCTCGATAATTGATTAATCTCAATATCAGCTGCATATTTCCATATTTGTGTCCCTTTTCATTGATTTTTCTGTGTCTAGTTTGAAGGCCGTACTACTGCACATTGGGAATAAACCATTCCATTCCAATGCTTTTTGTGAGGTTGGGAGGGGGGCAAAAAAGAAATGCATTACACGAATTTCAAATGGCATCCATGTACAACATTTCAATTAGGTCAATTCAATAATAATTTGACACCTCTTCATATTAAGCTGGGATTTATCCGAAATTTTATTCGCACATTAAATAAAGATAGCAAATGTTTCAATTCACTAAAAAAAATATTTCCAAGACTGACTAAAGCAAAAATTCAGGAAAGTTATGTTAGAAATGTGAGATTGAAACTGTTAAGCGAATTAAAAGAGCAAATGACTTGATCTAGAAAAAGTGGAAGACACGGGTATTCTATTTTTGGGCATTTTTTCATAGATCACATTTGTAGAGTCCAATCGAAATTTGTTTACAAATGTCAATATTTGTGATAGAAGCAACTAATTTGCTAAAATATTAACTCGGACGTAAAAGTAATACTTTTTTAAAACTGTTAATCGATTTAAAACCACGAATGACTTGATCTAGAAAAACGGTGAGATATGTCTAGTTCAGTAAAAGTTTCACCACCTGAATATGTAAGATTTTCTCATGTGTGCAAAATATTGTGGCGTGGATATATCAAATTGACATCAATATGCCTACTTTCACAATCTGTTGGGTTTTCTCATAAAAAGTAAATTGTATTGAGAGATCATTTATTTTTGTGGTATTTTATCATACTTGTAGTTCCCAATCGGAACCTGTTTAAAAATGTCCAAATTTTAGAAAAAAAAAAAATTATTTTTTTAACGTATCTTACTGGGCCCATAAGCGATTTAAAATCGCGAATGACTTGATCTAGAAAAAATGGAACACACGGATATGTTAGTTTAGGTCAGAACTGCCTGAATATGTATGATTTTCTCATGTATGCACGCAAAATTTGAAATTTGTAGGTGTAATATCACTTACACCACACGAAAAATCGTTGAAAATCTTGCAGTTAAATTACACCAGATTGAGGAGCTATGGAGAGTAGAAATTCCTGCCTAATTGTCTTATAATACAAAATACATAGCAGCGGAGGTGGACTCACATTCATTTTGAAGTATGATATATATTATTACATAATCATTCGTGAGTATAGCTGAAGAAATAGAAAGCTCATATTTTGGGACCATAAATCGACATAGTCGTTAGCGAACTCTGCAGATATTTTCATCACCTAAAACGTGCTTTTAGAACATCTATGGATGCAGATGTACAGTGGCTCACAGCTTATTTCAACCAGCACCTGTTCAAAATTTGAAGGGCGCATAACTTCTGAAGTAAAAGATATACGAACAAACTATAAATGTAATATTGTATATAAATAAATTCAAATAAAATGTGTAAAAGAAAAATAATAAAAATATTCCTCCTTGTCCCGCAGCGTCGGGTAAAAGAATTGAACATCACAAATTTACCTCACAGCTTATTTCAACCAGAGAGTTCTTGAAGTATTTGTGATCACTAATTGCTTCGAATAGCGATACTTTCTTTTTCTATGCTTTTCTACTTATGTTCGCAATTCGTTTAAACTATTTTTAGTATGATTTCGCAAGTCGACTTAGGCACGCAAGCATTTTTTGACAATGGGACGCCGCACAACCATTCAGCAGCGGGAATTGATCCTCAATCATTTTAAGAACGGTCACTCACGTCGGAAAATAGCGCTAATGGTAAATTTAAGTGACTCGACAGTACAGAGCATAATATCACGTTTTGTTCATGAGAATAGAGTGCATGATAAAGGAAGAACGGCACCAAACAAAATTTTCAATGCAACTGATGAACGCTATATTATTCGGAAAGTCAAAGAAAATCCGAAATTATCGGCTCCAAAAATAGCTACTGATGTCCACAATGAGTTGGGCAAGTCATGCAGTGTTGAAACCGTTCGTAGAGTGCTTCGGGAACATGATTTCAACGGTAGAGTAGCTCGAAAGATGCCCTTTTTGAGTAAAAAAAATCAACAAAGCCTTTTCGCTTTCGCTAGAGAGCATAATACAAAGGATTTCAGTTTTTGGGAGAAGGTCATATTCGCCGACGAATCAAAATTTAATATTTTCGGTTCCGGCGGGCAGACGTATGTGTGGCGCAAGCCGAAAACAGAGCTGCAAAACAAAAACCTTAAACCCACTGTCAAACATGGCGGTGGCAGCGTCATGGTTTGGGCCTTTATGTCGGCTGCCGGCCCTGGAAATTTAGAATTTATTGATGGCACAAAGGATAAAATAATGTACCTAGACATTTTAAAAAAAAATTTGCTCCAAAGTGCTGAAAATCTTGGCATACTGCGCGATTTTCGAGACTATCAGGACAATGACCCGAAACACAAATCAGGCATTGTTCGGTTGTGGCTCATTTGGAATTGCCCACACCTAATGACACCGACGGCACAATCACCTGATCTCAATGCTATTGAAAATTTGTGGTCGATTTTGGACATCAACATACGAAAACACAAGATTTCCAGCAAAAACGAGCTGAAAAAAGCTTTATTGGAAGAATGGGCGAAAACTACCTCCGAAACGACTCGAAAGTTAGTTGATTCGATGCCAAAAAGGGTGAAGGCAGTTGTGGACCAAAGGGGTGGCCATACTAAATATTAAAATTAAATAATCATCGAAACTTATTTTTGAATATAGTTTTTTTTTCATGTGGATGAAATAATCTGTGACCTTTTGTTTTCCATTATTTTTAGTTTTTAGATTATAAGTTGTTAAAACATTTTCTGTGAGGATAAATTAAGTTATTTTCTTAAAATTTAAATATTAACCTACAAATCAGCATTTTTATTTTTTTAATATTTGTTGTTGTTTGGAAGTTATACTCCCTTAGGTTATGAACAGGTGCTGATTGAAATAAGCTGTGAGCCACTGTAGCTCTACACTCGATTCACATCGACAAATGCAATAATTTACTAATCAATAGTATTAATAACCCGGCCGCGGAAGAAAATGCCTAAAATATATGTCAAAACGAGACATATTAGGTTGATGATTTATAATATTAGACCTGCTGACACAAGGAAAAGAGAGCTCCAATGATGACAATCCTCAGGCACTGATAATGGAAACGTACGGTTAACCGTTGCATCTAAATTGTCATTAATATGAGATCTAAGATTCTGTCATATGAATTAACAATATTATTCAGCTGAGAAAGTGAGCAGCTAAAGATGTCTCCCAAAAATTCTAATGCACTATTATTGGCATTACATGGATATTAAACGAAGACTCATGTGATATAATCCAAAACACAGTTGGTAGGTTAAAGTCGCCCATCACTATAATAAAATCTTTAGGTCCTAGCTTCTCAGTTATTAGCTTAATAGCTTGTACATGTCTTGTGTAAATATCAAGCTCAGAATGCGGAGGTATATATGAGCACTTTACGAATATATCATGATCATTCATATGCATTTTGACGCACAAGAATTCACAGTCAGTCCGACTACTAATAATACTTCTTCTTCCGCGAACGAAGATAAAACTGCTATCAGCACACCTCGCTCTAAACGATTTGACCGATCACTACGAAAAATGTTATATTTATTGCACAAAATTTCCTCGTTTCCGTAAACACAATAATATTAAATTGAAAACTAACACCAATCACATAAAGATCTTTTAATTTTGTATTAAGACCGCGAACGTTCTGATAACATACACGAAAGTCTGATTTACGATATTTGAATCCCGGTTTATTCAATGTATTTATAGTGGCGTTAGCTTTGATTTCACTTTTTTTATCACTTTCGTTTTTATTTACATTTTTTGATTTCTACTTCATTAGATTGAATTCTACTTCATTAGATTTATTTTCTTGTAGTTTTCTCGTTGCTATTTCATAATTTTATTCCTGTTTTGCAATAACTTAATGTACATCGGCAATTTTAAACTGAACGCATGGTTGTTTACATCGAGTTCAAACATATTTTTTAGCATCATGATTACCTGCACATTTACTACAGGCCTTCTTATTTTTCCAGTCAATTGCTTTGTGCTTAAAACCAAGAGATTTGAAACATCTTAGAATATTATATTCGTACACCTTACAAAAGTACCACTCAATATTTATATTTCCTTTCAAAATTAACTTGTTTCCAGTTTCAATGTCCATCTCCATTATCAAGTTATAATATTCTTCACGTCTTTTTATATCCTGATATAATTTTATAATTTTAATTTCTTTATCAACACATTCTTCGTTCTGTTTTTTTATGCATTCTATTATTCTTTCAGCATTCAATTTATTTGACTATTTATATTGTTTTACGTTGTTTGCTTTTATCAATTTTTGTTGTATCGTAGTCCTCACCAATTCTTTCTTGCATCTATTATTATGCCACTATTTGTCCCATGCACTTTCGATATTAATCCCTCAGTTGGTTCTTTTGCTTTGATTAGATAATTTTTTACTTTCTTATTGTTATTGATTTTTGTTTTTCATTTTATCAACATTTTGTTATTTTTTAGAGCTTGTCGCGACTTGATCATTACTATTGTTCGATTTTTCATTATATTTTGATAATTCCTTTTGAATCTCTGCTACGAGCTTTTTTTTAAGCCAGTAAATTTTTGATCAATATTTTGTTGATCAATTTGATTAGATATATTATTGGTTTGTGTTTCAAATTGTTTAGTCAAATCACTTATTTTCATTCCATTTCTTTAACACTACTCTGACACGAAACTTGGCCAGCGTTTAGTTCTTTTAGTTTCTTCGTGTTATTTGTCTCAATTGCCTCTAAAAACTTTTTAATTTCGCATTCATTCTTTTTTAACGATTCCTCAAATTCCGTTTTATATTCTTTTAAGTAGTTGCCAATTTTTTTCACAACCTCTTCCATGTCTTCAACATCAAATCCACATTATGAATATAAGTTGCACAGTCCTCACACATGAATCATATTATTCGTTCCGATGATATTACTACTATACTATACTGGTCAAGACCAGAGCATTTTATTCTCTAAAAAGATTTGGTCTACTATCTTTAGCGTGACGTACAAAGGAAAAGAATATGAAAGTGTAAGAAAATGTGACTCACAGTAGGCAGTATATTGAACATTCAAACCACTGGAATAAGTTAGGCATGACCGTGGGAGCGCCACTGGTGAAGTAGAAGCCGTAATAAAAAAAGGTTAACGGTATTTCAATGGTTTTCAACATATAAATAAACAAAAGTTGATTCATTCTGTTTTTATATTATTTTTATTCAACAACAATTTTGTATTAATTTCCACAAGTTGTTGGTTTCAAAATTTGTGTCACTAGCAAGAGTGTTCCCTACAGAATTATTGTGTAAAATAAAATTATATGAATTCACAGTGAAATACGATACGAGTTTTTCAATACAATTTGGAATATATCAAAACTTTTATTCATGGTTTAAAATACAATCAATGCAATTATGAATGTAACTCGACTTCGGGCATGTGTGCACCACGGGCACAATTGCAGCGGTCGATTCGTTGAAGCCAATTTTCGATGACACGGCCACACAATTCGATGGAAAATGCTGCTATTTCTCGTTCGATGTTGGCTCTGAGGTCCTTTACGTCGCCGGCTTCTTGGCATAGACCATCGATTTAACGTAGTCCGATAAAAAAAGTCTAGAGGTGTTAAATCACAAGATCTCGGCGTCCAATCGATAGGACCTCTTCTGGATATATCCATATACGTTCACCGAACTTGGACTTGTTGAAATCACATATCACTGATGTCCAGCCCATGCAGTTGATTGAAGAAATAACTCTGCAACATGTTTCTGTAGCATTCACCATTGACAGTAACGTGACGGTCATTTTCATCAACGAAGAAAAATGCCGCCACCGGCATGGAAACCGCACCATACAGTTACTTTTTATGGATGAAGTGCTGTTTCATTAAGCACATGAGGGTTTGCAGCACTCCAAAAACGCATGTTTTGTTTGTTGACGAAACCATTCAACCAAAAATGCGCTTCATCACTGAAGATGATTTTGCGATGAAAGTGGTCATTTTCGGCTAGCATCTCTAGAGCCCATTTCCGTAGTAATTTTTAATTACTTTACCAGTCTTTGCATGATGATAATGTTTGAGTTACCGCGTGTTTTGGCAATGACGGCGCACTAATTGGTTTAAGGGTGCGTTCACAATAAAAAATCAAAATTGTCAAGTTGCTATTGAAAAACTCTTTATAAAACAATTCAAAGCGGTTTATTAAACAATCCAAAACGGTGCTAAAGTTTCTGAGTAATACGGTATTTGGTGTTTGTGTTGTATTCATGAATGATTTTTCGTTAATGGTTTTTCATCATCAGACATCAATGGTATTTCAGTTAATGAGCGATTGCTCACAATGTTTTCCGCCTCAAGAAGTACATTGCGGAAGGTTTCTACTCGTGGAGCTTTTTCTTTAAGAAATGGATGCAGTACATCGTTCGAAGACAGTTGAAAATCCACTCAATATTTTGCTTGGTTGGCGTGTGCTGGTTGCGATCAGTAAAATATGCTTATGTTCGCCCATAAAACTTTTTCTACCATTTTGTTGATTGGTTATGGTGCCTCATATAGTTGGAAACATTTTCGCACACGGTGTCTGTATATTTCGGTGCATCTTCTATGTGATTTATTACACGCAGGTGATGGTCATTGGGATACGTGAGGAAATCGTCTCTTTTGTGACAAGCAATTGGAAAGAGGTGTTAATTATGCCAATGGCTATTAATATTACTCAAACATTTCTCGATCATCTATATATGGTGGGCTATGTGACTGTAGATGGACAAATTTATAACTTTGTTTTTGAAGTTTACAGAAACTGTGAGCTTCATCCAGGACATTTCTAATGGTCATATTGACGTATATGAGCCATTCCAATCCGAAGTTTTGACGGCACGATTGGTATCGAACCCCATATTTGCCTGTTGCTAAACGATAAGCCAGGTTAACTGACGAAAATATGAAAATAATGCTTAGATTGGCCGTTCAGACATATGCATGACACACAAAGGATTTGAAGCACTCAGTGCAACTTTCAAGGACATCACTGGAAATAATACACTGATGGGCAGACTTATTGTTTTGCTAGAGGAGATCGTTCCAAGAGGAAATCGAGTTAATGACGTGAAACTCTGTTTTGAGACATCATTTCAAATATTTATTGAATAAAGAATATGCGGGTGCACTAGCGGAATGATTATCCGCTGGCTAAATTTTGAAACTTCTTTGATTTGAATAGGAAACGGAAAATACCGCGAAAATTAATAAAAAAATGGGCATTCCAAAAATCATTGGCACATTCTTAATAATATTGCACCTATCTTTAATGACATTAAGTAATTGATCTAACAGATGGGCTACAAATAAACTTAAATCAGTGTTCAATCAATGGTTAATTTTATTTTGTTGAATATTCGTTTTGCTTGCTGTACCCCACATTTCTATACCATATTTTCATATAGGCATGATTACTGCTTTGAAGACTAGAAGTTTATTGTGCAGAAAGAGAAGATTTTTTATTTAGAAGCCAGTAAAGTTGTCGAAATCTGTTTTTGATCTCGTTCCTTTTTTGTGTTATATGAGTTTAGAGCGATAGTCGAATTCGGAGATGAATATTTTGCTTTGGGGATGTACGAATTTGATGGGGATTTTCATTTTTATATGGGGATATTTTGGGGATTTCACAATTAATTTTTTCGTCGGTTTAGGTTTATATAGGGATATTTTGGGGATTCCACAATTAATTTTTTTCGCCGGTAACACTATAAGTAGTACTTCGTTTTATTTGATATAATAAGAATTTTGAATACAACAAACATTTTTTCCTATTGTGAATAGTAACAAATAATCTGAAAAGCTATTATGAATGTGCCTCTCAGAAAGAAGAAAAGATTAGATACTAGGTGGGGTGAAAAGTAACCTTCTTGACCGCCAGAATGCGCTGCAATCGCAAAAAAGATTATGGTGCTTTATAGTCCATTAATATTTAGGCAGACATGTAAAATTTCAGCGCGATACAGCCATTAGTTTTGTTTTGACAGCTAATGTTTGTTCATGCGTTTGACATCATGTTGATTATGGAAAACAACGATTTTCGTTCTCTCATAAAACATTATTTTTTGAGAGGCAAAACGGCGAAGGAAAAAAAAGAAAAATTGGATAAATATTATGGAGCTAATGCTCTTTCAGATCACACTGAAATATTGGTTTCGAGAGTTTCGTGGTGGCCAAAACATCACTTCCGAAGAAGTCCGAAGCGGAAGGCCCTCCGATGCGGTTGCACAGGACAATGTCAAAAAAATACATGAAATGGTGTTGGCCGACCGGAAAGTGAAGGTGCGCGAGCTAGCAGATGGTACAAGGATTAGTACTGAGCGCACACCCATATTTTGGGCGAGATTCTGCATATGAAAAAATCCTGCCGCTGGGTGCCGCACATGCTGACTTCGGACCAAAAATACGAACGCGAGCGCACTTCGAAAGAGTGTTTGGCCATGCTGATACGGAATCGGGTGGACTTTTGGTGTCGATTGGTAACTGTTGATGAAACGTGGATCCACAATTACACTCCAGAGAGCAAATGAGTGTCCGGCAATGGACTGAAGCCGGCACGAGTGCTCCGAAGCGGCCGAGGGAGGCTCAATGGGTTCGGAAAAGTCAAGGAGTCCGTTTTCTGGAATTGTCATGCCATACTCTTCGTGGACTACCTCGAAAAAGGAAAAACCATCAACAGCGAGTGAATCGCTGCGAAACGGGCTCACCTGAAGCGAAAAAATATTTTGTTTTTGCAAGACAATGCACACAAGAGCATCGCAACCATGGCTAAAATTAACGGTTTAGGGCTTCAATTGCTTCCCCATTCATCTTATTCGCCCGATTTGGCTCGCTCGGACTAGTATCTTTTCCCAAACCTCAAAAGATGGCTCAGGAGATCATCGACGCCGCGGAGGAGTATTTTGCAGACCTTCCGGAAAATTACTTTTCGGACGGGATCAAAAAGTTGGAAAATCGCTGGAATAAGTGTATCGATCTAAAGGGGACTCCATTGAATAAAAAAAAAAAAAATTTTTTTTAAAACATTTATTTCATTCCCAAGGAGGTTACTTTTCACCCCACCTAGTAAATGGAAAGCTAGAGAACATGAGAAACGGTTCGCCAATATCAAAAAGTTTTAATAAAAATGGCGAGGAGTTGCAGAAAAAAATGGGATGATGAATCTTGGACCAATGGTAACATAAAAGATATTGGATGGATATATTGCCAGCAAAAGCAACGCGAGAAAGTTTGCGACTTTGATTTGCTCCCCAAAAATTACAACAAAATACCGACAACTCAGGCTTTTCCGCGTTGCCTTTTACAAATTTTCAATAGAAATCTTGAGTGAATTATATTTTGTAGGGTGGTTAACTCAAATTGAAAGCGCAGCTTCCTCTGATCAATATAATATGGGCAATTCGTGGTGCAAAGTTTGCAAAACATCTTCAACTTCTCCAAAGAAAAATTTTAAAATTCACGCATAGACAGTCAAGCACCTGGGAAAGATGTCAGAATTAAACACTAAAAATACATTGCTAAATTTTGGTAAAAGATTCACAAGATTTCATGTGTATAATTTAGATTAATCATTTATATTAATAGGTGCACTACCGACTTCTGTAGAATCCAAAATTATTGATATAGAATTGGCCAAAACCAAATCCGTTTGGCACTATACGCCTGTATCGATCCAAATGTTTCGGCATAATCAAATATGTACTAACGCCGTCTATCTTAACCAATTTAGAATCCATAGATGATTCGCGATTTAAATGAATGTGCATATGCGCAAGGTATTAGAACCAATGGGCAAAACTGGTTTTTGTGGATTGGGATGATCACTTGTTAAAAAGTGCTCCTAAAAATTTGATGGATTTTTGGTTAGAACTTAACAAATTGCTTCCGGAGACTTATTTTTTTAAGAAATCGTGGAATCGGTTCTTAGAATGTTGTCAATTCCAACAAGCAACGGTTGTGTGTGTGAACACCACAAAAACCAGAGTAAGAAACAAAATGCAATTTGAGTTATTGGATGCATTGCTACGGATAAATATTCATTTAAATGTTTTCAATACTTGTTGCCATTAAGAACCTACTGAGGTTATGATTAAGCTATTTAATACCAAAATAATATATGCTTCTCTATCAGATTTGGGAGAAATTGAGGAGTCTGAGGTATACAATTTAGATATGTAAATTTCTTGTAAATTGGGAATTGCTAAAATGTTTGTTTTGTATGATTTCACTTTAAAAATAACTTGTATTACAAACTATTTGTAATTAACCAAAAAAACATGACAAAAACCAGTAAAGTAGCAACAGTCTTAGACTTCGGCCAATATTGGGATACCCTTCACCTTCTTTATTTTCATTTGGACGATAATCTTTAAGTCAACTTCTTTGGCTGAAAAGTTTTGTAAAAAGTTCGTTGCTCAACTCTTTTAAATTGAAAAATATTGGGTTAAAATGGTGAAAAGTGGGCGAATCGCGCACAGTTATGGACAGAATATTTATATCATTGATTTCATAAGAAAATATTGTATTTTGTGGGATTTATGGCCAGAAATGTGTCCGATCCAAAAAAAAAAAACTTGATCTTACATGAGGAAGGTCTGTACCGAATTTGGATTCATTATCTCCAACCGTCTGGATTTTTTTTGCGTACGGACAGACGCCAAGTCGGACAGACGGATGGACATAGCCAGATAAATTTCAATGATGAACGATGTGCAAAACTTTAACGCTATATTTAAAAAGATAAACATCGATAGCTTGCTCATAGTTGAAAAGTTTCTAGCCAAGTAAATGAATGCCGTGAGGGAAATCGATTTCAGCGATAAAGTTAGAAAATTATTTTTCCGCACTTGAATGTTTTTTAAAATAAGAAGCTTAAATCGGGATATCTCTGAAAAAAGCAGCTAGGAAAACGAAAATGGGATAAAACTTTAAAGTAAACATTTAAAACGGAATGCAATCTTTTTAAAATACAATAATAAATACACTAAATTATAATAATTTTGTTAAAAAACTTGAAAAAGAAGAGAGTTTTATTTCCAGGGGCAAAACATGCTGTACTCTTAATTTTTAAATTTTCTAAAATACTTGAAATGGACTTCATTTCGATGGTAAAAATAAAATTCTTCATTTAGGACCAAACATTGTTTTTTCATTCCATTTTTCATGCTTGAAAACAAAAATAATGCCGTAAAAAGCAAAGAAAGTCACATCCAATAATTCAAGAATTCACGGTTATATTACATTTACTTATTTTCATTAATCTCTAAATTACTAAACAAAAATATACATGTAGAATTATAAAATAAATGTATATAGTTCCGTTAATATTTTTTTTGCTCTTTATATTTAACAATTTAATCACTTTTTTAACAAATTTGTATCTTTTCTTGAAATTCTCCATTGTTTATTTACATAGAATTTTCGGCGCTTATGACGTACAGGCGCAGAACAATTGTTTTTTGATAGTCGATAGACGCAATCTTATATTCTATCATTCTTGTACAGGTTTAATTGCACTAAAATCAAGAAAGAAACGGGAAGAGTCGATATATATTTTTCTATCATTCTGATAAAGTTTTAATTGCACTAAAATCAAGAAAGGGCGCGATTTAGTACAAACGAGTACAAAGTTAGAAGCAATTAGACAATGAAACGCGACAAAAAATGGAAGAACTTTTGAGGCGCTTCTAGAAATATACAGAATTCAGCGAAATTTGATAACTTTGTTTTTTTATATATAAATAGGTGTAAATGAAGGTCAAAGGACAACTTTTATCCGTAGACATGAATTATGAGAATTATCTCTTAGCTTTTTTTATTAGGTATACCGTGGATCTCGAGTTTCTGTGCATTGGAATAAAAACCCTTAAATATGATATTTATGTTACTTGTTCTTATATTCTCTGTTTACATGGAACGTGCCGCATTACTGAAAAATATTTTCTTTGATTTAAAAACCTCCGATAATGCTACAAGTTCGGGAAATTTTAACTTGCCAACGATAAAGTGGTCTATTTGTCCTGACCTGAACTATCTCGTGCCAATATGTCATCTCAGTGCAGTTAATGATTTTCTGGATATTTTTTCTAATCTCAACCTTTATCAGATTAACTCCATTATCAATAAAATGATAAGCTTTTAGACTTTTTATTTGTTGACGATCTTAATACTTATTTAGTCACTCGCTGTGATCCATTTGTTTGTCCGGAAGATGGTTTTCATCCAACTTTTGAAGTATTGTTGGAACTTTTTATCTTTTATTTATTGGATCAACTCTCGTGGAGACTAACAATAATTTATCATATCTTAAATACTAAATAATAGTCACCTCGTTGCCTTTGCTCCGAGTATAAACTTGTAAATGCATTATTTAATTTTTAGTTTAGTTCATATTAGTTTAATGTTGAATAATCGTAGAAAGGTATTTCAAACTGGCGGTAAATCTGCTCTGAGGAGTCGCGATGTAGGCATGGTTTGGAGTAATTTTCTTGTTAGTTCGTTCGGATGGTGTTGCAATCTACGGTGGTAGTTTTGCTTCAATTCGGCGTGCAGTTCTTTGACCAGAGGTATGCCAAGGTCGCGATGAATATTTATGTTTCTCATATACCAACGGGATCTAGTGATAGATCTCAGGATTTTCGATTGACTACGTTGTAGGATATTGACGTTTGATGTTTTTGCTTCATCCCATAGCTGGATTCCATACGTCCAGATGGGAATAATGGATGCTTTGTAGAGGAGCAATTTGTATTCAATACTTAGTTTTCAGTTTCTGTGTAGGAGCCAATTTAGACTTGACGCTTTTAACTTCATGGAGGAACTTTTCTTTAGAATATGAACTTTGCAGGTGAGGCGCCGGTCGAGGTGCATACCGAGGTACTTTGCTTCGTTAGCCTGGGGTATTCTTGAGCTATTTAGTGTGATCGGTGCGCAAGTTTTTTTGTTGAGCGTAAATGTGACGTGTGTGCTTTTTTGTTCGTTACCGCTTATCTTACAATTTGACATCCATGTTTCTATCACACGAAGGTGGTTATCAAGATTATGAGATGCGGTGTCTGGCGATTTATGGCTTGACAATATAGCGATGTCGTCAACGAAGGTTGAAGTGAGCAATGAGTCGCTTGTTGGTAAATCAGATGTATATAATAAGTACAGCATTGGGCCTAGAACGCTTCCTTGTGGGACACCGGCCATAATGTTTTTTTCCGCAGAAATTTAGTCATTGTATTTTACCTGGAACCACCTCCCTGTAATGTACGATTGAAGTAAGCTATGACTATTAATGGGCAACAGATGTTATATTTTATATGGAAGACCTTCGTGCCATACTTTGTCGAAGGCGTGGGCGACGTCGAGGAATATTGCCGAACAGTATTTCTTCTCCTCAAACGATTTTTTTTGAAAACCAAATTGGTGTTATGGTATCACGTTGTTTTCGTTGAGGTAAGGCATAAGTTTCGCGAGTAGCAGTTTTTCAAAAACTTTGGATATGATGGGCAGTAAACTAATTGGTCTGTACGATGATACCTGAGATGAATTTTTTCCAGGCTTTGGGATCATAATGTGTGAGAGCTTCCATGTTTGAGGGTAGTATCCCAGTCTGGTGGAGCATCTTTGCTGTTATTCGATCGTGACCTGGAGCTTTCTTAATGTTCAATTCTTTTACAATGCAATTCTTCAGGGTGGACGTTTTAAAACGCAATTGAATTTGTGGAATCTGCTCAGTAACTTCTGGAATGTTGAAGCTGTTGCGTGGAGAGTAAGGCTGGAATACTGTGTGAAGGTGGTTGGAAAAAGATTCGCCCTTTTCCTCGTGACTTCTAGCCCAGTTTCCATCATCGAGCCTCAACAGTGAGCAAAACTCTGTTGGTTTTTTTGATTTTTTGACCGCTTTCCATAAAGAGTAGTTTGAACTTTGCAGTGGGTCCAGTTGTTCTAAGTGTGCATCCAGGCTGTGTTCTGTTTCCTCGCGAAGCGCGTTTCGAAGTTTTTTTTTTGCTACTAATAGTTTTGTTTTAGGTGCTGGCGATCTATGCTGCTGCCATTGACGTCTAAGTTGTCGTTTTTCGTTTAGCAGAGATTCTATTTTTTTAGAGAAAGAATGCGAAGAGTGTCGTCTCGGCTTACTGCTAACAGGCGTAGCGGATATAGCTGCCGCTGACAATACACTGTCAAATTCTTCGACTGCTGCATCTAGCTGAAATGGGTTTTGCAGGCTGACCCTGGCTTGAAGATGACTACTCACATATTTTTTGAATTTGAGCCAATTGGTATTATTAGTTGTTAAATGCCTCGGTTTTTCGACAAACTGAGCTTCTTTACGAAGATATAATATTGCTGGAGAATGGTCCGAGCTTAGATCGTAACAATCATCTGCCAAGATCAGGGAGCGGAAAACGCCTTTAATTATCGCGAAGTTTAATAAGTCAGGAATCTTGCGTGGATCCGATGGCCAGTAAGTTGGTTGGCCTGTGGAGATATAGTCTAGACCATTTTGGCGGTTTGTGAGAGCTGACCGTAATTGTTTTCCTTTTGGATTAATTAGCCGAGATCCCCAGTGAGAGTGCTTAGCATTATAATCGCCAGCGGCTATGAATTTTGGTCCCAGCATTTTAAAAAATTGTTGAAACTGATCCGACGTAGTCTTGTGCCTAGGCGTATACTGCTGATGGGGCGAATTATTCTGCCCAGAATTGAACGGAGATGCTGGTAGCTTGAAGATGATCTTCGCTGTATTCTTCGAGAGGATGGTGTTTGATACGATTTCTGATGAGTATTCCGGAACTTGCTCGTGCTTTGCCTCCAGGGTGATTCGTTTTATACAGCTTGTAGCCTAAAATACTAAAGTTGTGTTCTTCCGTTAGGTGGGTTTCGGATAAAAGTAGAATATCGATATGATTTTTCTGTAAGAAATTTTGGATCTCATTTTGGTGTTGGCAAACGCCATTGGCATTCCAGTGGCAAATTTTTAATGAGATCATTTTTTATCAAGTAATGCTTGCATGAATTTATTTTGGTTTGCGATTAGCTCTTGCATCATTGACTGCATTGACATTATAAACTGGGTAAGGCATTGTGATAGTGTGAGAATTGTGCCTTCTATAGTTTGCGGTTGATTTGTGCCAATTACAGATTCGATAGTATTCGTTTTTGATGCATTTATCGTGTCAACTGGATGTGATCTAGCAGCATTTGGATAGGAGTAAGTGGCAGGCTGATTATAATAATATGTTCGCTCGAGTTCCACATTTTTCCAGTTTAATTTTTTCCTTTTGTAGTATCAGCTTGTGTTTAAGTTCTGCGTAGATTGGGCAGCCTCGATAGTTTGCAGTGTGGTTGCCTCCACAATTACTGAATTTTTTGGACGTCATATCATTTTTGTTGCTGTTGCTTTTTGAGGTGGGGTGAAAGTCACCACAAGCAACGCATATCGGGCGTAGGGTGCAGTACGATTTAGTGTGGCCGAATTCTTGGCAGTTTGCGCACTGTTCAGGGCCTTTACACTTGTGGGGCTCTTCCACTGATATCCTACGATGCAAATGATAACGCAAGTTGTAGATGGGGTGAATATCATTTTTTGGAATTTTTTTAATTTCAGGTTCAGGTTTTATTTTTAATATTGAAAATTTAATTCGACTTAAAACCAGCCTCTATTAGTGCATTTTTGATTTCCTGTTGGTCAACATCGGATTCTATACCTTTGACTATCACGGCTAGCCCTTTGCTACTCTTTAGTTGGCAGGTGTAGTAATTTTTTTTTGTTTTTATCTAAAAACGTTATGGCCAAGCGATTGTTGATTTCACTATAAATTTGAATTTTTGTTTCCTCAATGTTGCCTCTTCTAAGTGTGATTATATGGAAGTTATTTTTGCCAACCAAACTGTCCAGATTCGATACTAGAGCATTTGAGCTACGCTCCCGTAAAAAAATTGAAGGTGGTTTCGAGTAGTTTTTATTCGTACTGTTTTCGTTTCATTGCATTGCTCTGTTGCGTCTTCGGCGAGGATTGCAAATGGATTTTGGTGTTATCATCGATTTCGCGAACTTTGCCATTCGGCTTGAGTATTTTTTGAGTGTTTTTAGTTTTAGCTATTTGTGGACTTAGCTTGCGTTTGATATTTATGTATCTATCAATCCCTGTCTGAATTATTACTTTTTTCTTTTTTCCGATCACAGCTTTGTTATTTTTGTTTATGTTGGCAGAGTGTGAGGTTGGTGCGGTTGTTGTTGTTGCTGATTTCGCTAACTGTCTTGCTGTGGATGCATTTGTTGTTGCGTTTGCTGAGACAATTGCCGTAACAAGCAGAGAATTAGAACAGGTAATTGTTGTTGTGTTTGTCGTTGCAGTTGTTGTGACTACTGCGTTTATATTCAATGTTGTTGGTAAGCTCGCAAAATTATTTGTTGTGAGCGGAGTTGTTGGAGTTTTACATTGCTCGCTCCACGATGAAAGAGCTTCGTGTGTTTGAGACGGAGAATTAGTTGTTTGTGTTGTTGGAGTTTTCGGTCTTGCTGTTAAGTAAGCACAATTCGACAAACTTAACTTATTATTGTCATTTTTGTTATTGTCTGAATTCACAACGAAGTAGGCATTTCGACCGTTGTCACTTAAACGTCGCTCTCTCGAGAGAGCGCTGTTAACACTCATATTCTTATTCTTTTATCAGAGCAAAAAAGAACATATATGCACTGATTTAGATTTTTGTTTTTTTTTTTTTGGTTTTGTGTAAATGTTTATTTTTTCTTTGGGTTTTATTAATTAATTATTATTGCATTCGATTGTGCGTTTGTTAGATTTAAGCGTCTATTTCGCAATATTAAAGATATATTTATTTTGTTTGTTTTCTACTTTGAAGCACAGGGACGCATAAAAAAAAAAAAAAAAAAAAAACGCGTCCGCTTTGCACGACTTTCACACGAAAACGATTGTGAGAACTAATGTGCAATAATACATTTAAAAAAATACAGTACTGTGATCAATGAATGTGTTTATTGTTTTCGTAAAACAAATGTACCGAAGCTTTTAGAGTACTTGTCTGGTATTGACTGGAATTTAAACTGTGATAATCTATATGTCTGCGTGTCAAAATTCAATAACGTACTTGTATAAGGTTTCAAATATGTGTCCCGTTAATAAACATGACGAACTTAAACAATCTACCGTGGTTTACACGTCTGCTGCGGCAGCTGAACAACTCCAAAACGCGTGCTTACAAAGCTTATAAAAAATTTTGGAAAGCACGTGATTACGTAAACTACTCGGTCATTAGACACCAATACCAAGTGCTTAACAAAAAATGTTATAACAACTACTTAAGTGATCTGAAAGTGAAATTAAAATATGACTATAAGACATTTTTCAATTTTGTTAATATGAAAAGAAAATGTACTGGCTTTCCATCACTAATGAAATGGAATGACCGTGAGATGGACAATGATGAAAAAATTTCAAATACGTTTGCCGAGATTTTCAAATCTACATACTCAAATGAGTACTTTGATGATAGATTGGATCCTAACAATATCAATTCTTTCTCTTTTCTATGCAATTATGAAATTGTACCTGAAGATGTCCTTTTCCATCTTAAAACAATGAAGTCGTCGTTTTATTCGAAGCCCGACAACATATCAAGTTTCATATTAAATGCATGCGCTGATCACATTTACTTGCCGTTGACTTCAATATTTAAAGCTTCACTTAAATCGGGATCTTTCCTCAAATCTGGAAAGATTCATACATAATTCCGCTATTTAAGTCGGGTATGAAATCGTGTGTATCGAATTATCGTGGTATCGCTAAACTTAGTGCAATCCCAAAAGTGTGTATCATTGATTTTGATTTGCCGTATCAACACGGATTTCTTAAAGGGAAATCTACCACTACAAATTTACTTGAATTTTCGTCTAGGTTATTCCCCGAGCTGCCAAACTGATGTAGTGTACACCGATTTCAGCAAGGCGTTTGACAAATTAAATCAGCAAGGCGTTTGAAAAAGTAAATTTGACAAAATAAATCAGTTTATCAAAAAATTGAATAAAATTGGATTTCAACCACAAACTCTAAACTGGCTTAGATCTTACCTTCAAAATAGAACGCAAAGAGTAATTTTTAAATCTTCTACTTCGAACTATATTCGAGTGAAATCGGGAGTCCCTCAAGGCAGTCACTTGGGTTCAATTCTGTTCCTATTATTTATAAATGACTTATCGTTACAAGTGAAAAATTCAAACATACTTTTATATGCGGACGATGTGAAACTGTTCCTATCATACGATAATGCTGCAGATCAGTTATTATTACAAATTGACTTAAACCGACTGGATAATTGGTGCAAATTAAATCTTAAGCAACTCAATCTTGATAAATGCAAAACTATGACATTCGCGAGAAGGCATTCACATTTATCCGATTATTACATCGATGGGCACACTCTTGACAGGGTATTCTCTTTTGCTGACTTGGGTGTAACAATGGACCCTAAACTCCGTTTCCATCTGCACATTCAACTGAACACAAACAAGGCTAAAGCTGTCCAGGGCTTTGTAAAGCGCTAGTCTAAGGAATTCAACGACCCTTATGTAACAAAGACACTATTTACATCAGTGGTGAGACCAACTTTGGAGTATGCTATCGAGGTTTCGAAACCACAATATCAATCCCACTCTGCTAACTCAAGTCTGTGCAGGAACAGTTTTTGCTCTTTGTGCTGCGTTCTTTTCGATGGAAACCCGAAGTAAATCTTCCGCCATATACTGATCGACTAAACCTGCTTCATACGTCATCGTTGAAAAATAGGCGCACCATGCCATGAAATCCGAATTTCTGCTTAATGAAATACATTTCAATATATCTGCCCGGCCTTCAAGAAATTACATATCATTTCGATTAAGCACTTGTCGCGCTAATTACGAACAAAATAACCCTTTTCGTTGTTTGTGCAGTGATTTTAATTCATTATATGACAAATTCATTATGACTGACTCTATTACTATTACTAAATCGCATCTTATAGAGTTTCTTGATAATAATAGCTGATGGCAGACGTGCCTGTAGTTATTTGAACGCGTCCCCACTTAAAAAAAAAACATTGTTTGACGATGGTGTAATTCGTCAAACGACTCAGGAAATCATTTTTTTTCTTTTACAGCTGTATATTTCAGCCCTAAAAATATAGAATATAGAAATAGTAAAAAATACTTTCATATTTATAAAATATAGACATTTAAGCTTTATAATTAGGTAATGAAAAGTTTTTCTGAGCAGTCTGAATTTTAACTCGTAGTTGATCTTTTTCGGGAGATGCCAATATGCAATCACATATTTTCAAAAATGACTACAATAGGGCGACCATTGGTCTATGGTCATTTCTAGATATTTCGCTTTTGTCTTTTTAATTTGGACGTTGTCGATAGTTATGTAAGATTGCTCATGTGTTCGGTTCATGTGTGTTACGTGAATCGTTTTATCGTTATTTATTTAAATTCCTCATATTTGGAACCATTTTAATGTGATGACCATGGTATGCTGTAATTTGCAAGTGCTGAGTTTAAGTTTTTATCCGATTATTATAAAATTGTATCATCAATGAAAGTTGCTATCATGTTGTCATTTTATGCAGATGTGGGACTATCTGAGGAGTATAAAACGTACCCAGTAAGCAACCCAATGATTTCGAAACGTCTAGAAAAACTGCAGCACAAAATTTATTTTTGTCTATTTCGGAAGTTATTTTGTTTATCACTCTGAGTATTTGATGTATCGTAAAGTGTAAATCAGTTCTCGGCACAAGCGTTCCAAAAGAGCGCACAGCTAGGAACAGAGAAAACGAGAATGAGATAAACTATTTTCCCACTCGTGAAAGTTGCTATGGGGTCGGCATCAGTAGCCTTTTAGGGACAACTGCAACGAAAATGCCTCTGCCGCAGTTCACATGTATTAGCGCAAGCATAGACACAAAGCATCATTTTCGTTCGTATTTAGAGAGCGACTGTTTGTTCATTTGATCAGTTGCTGATCTACACTCTTAAATATGATTATTCAATTTTGATATACTGAGTAAAAATACTGATTCAGTATTTTAAAAATTTATTGGCATATAGAAAATATATTCAATAAATTTTAAATCGTTGAAAGCATATTATGGCGATTCGCTACTCGGAAGTAGGTAGAGAGTTAATTTAATTACGCCAATGAGTTCTGTAGATTATTATTCTTTCGTTATGGGAGTTTGGAAATAGGTCAATAGGCAGGTTTAATGCATTTAATTAAAACACTTTTTTTGAATTGTTTCAAAACAAAACTACCTGTAACTAATTTTTTGCATTCCACCCTTTTAGATTGTATGGAGATGCGTAAATATTTCATTTTGTAGAGTATCATTTAAGTCTACACGAAAAAAATGTTTGTAGAATCAAAAATATGACAATTCAACAAACTCAAAAAAAAAAAAAAATTAAGTGGGCAGAATAGTATCTTCGGCGTGCACTGAAGCTTCTATACCATTCACCTGTATCAGAGGACTACCGAAAGTTCATGTGGATATTATTAGTTATTTTGATTATGTCAACTCAACAACCACACTACTGTGTTATGAAAATGAATTATATGACTGTTATAAAACGTCTCCACATACAAAACAAATCTTAAAAGCAAATAAAAACCGAATGGTAATTCAACATAAGTGTGATAGTAACCACTTACCCCATTAATACGACATTTGAATTCGAATTAACTTGATCCCCGTTTTTTGGATACACAAGTATAAACACATTCTTAATCATTATCGAAACTATCAAGCATGCCATGAAAATTCGAATTTTCAAATTGTCAAATT